>APFE030258697.1:1746-66576 GCA_000404065.3 Pinus taeda
TAATACTTGTTGTGTATGTAGATGACATTATCTTTGGGAGCAATGAAGAAGCTATGAGTCAAAACTTTGCCTTGGTGATGCAAAAAGAATTCGAAATGTCTTTTCTTGGAGAACTGACATACTTTCTTGGATTGCAAATCCAACAGAATGAAGGCGATATCTTCTTATCTCAAACCAAGTATCTCAAGCAGATTCTGAAGAAGTATGGCATGGAAGATGCGAAACCAGTATGTACCCCCATGGTTACAGGATGGAGTCTTAGTGCAAATGATGAATCAAAAGGTGTACATCAGCCAACCTATAGATCCATGATTGGAAGTCTACTTTATTTGACAGGTACCCGACCAAACATCATGCATGCAGTGGGAATTATTGGGAGATTTCAGGCAAATCCAAAGGAAACTCACCTTCAAGCAGTGAAGAGAATTTTCAAATATCTTCAAGGGACTCAAAACTATGGCTTATGGTATCCTAGAGATATAGATCTCACACTTCATGCTTATACAGATGCAGATTGGGCCGAATGCGTGGATGACAGGAAGATCACAAGTGGTGGAGCATTCTTTATGGGTTCCAGATTAGTATCCTAGTTCAACAAGAAACAGATTTCGATTGCCTTATCTATAGCTGAAGCGGAATATGTGGCAGTTGCATCTTGTTGCACTCAACTCCTTTGGATGATGCAGACCTTGCAGGATTTTCAAATCACTTGTACTCCACCTATCCCCATCTTATGTGATAATACAAGTGCAATCAGCATTTCAAAAAAATCCTGTCATGCATTCAAAGACCAAGCACATACCAATCAAGTATCACTTTCTTCGGGAACAAGTGTTGGAACAAAAGGTCAAATTGGAGTATGTTCCTTCTAAGGAACAAGTTGTTGACATTTTCACCAAACCACTGCCCAGGGAAACTTTTGAATATCTCAGACAGAAGCTGGGAGTTGTTGATGTATCATCTTGCTATTAAATCTTATCAGTTTTATAGAAAAATGGGTGTACGCGTGTTGGATAAGGTATATTCACGTACATACGCTGGTTTGTACAGAGAAAGTCGCGTATATGGAGGCTTGATGGATACCAGAAGGAGCAGGCTCTGGTTGAAGATATTCTGATGTGGGTCTGACAGAGACCATCCGGCATAGGTTCAGGGGGAGCAGATAATCTTCTAATAATGCATTGTTGGCATTATTCTAGAAGCTTTTGGTTCGAGTTCATAGTTGTTGTTGATTTCAGGTGGAACAAAGGCAGAGGGTGAACAGAAGGAAATCTTGGTTGCTGATCTGAATGATGATTGATAGTTGCTGCTGCTATCAGTTGTTGATGACTTTTTCATGCTCTAAATATTCGTCTCTATGTCATGTATATCTTTCTTATATGGTTTCAAGTTCATGTAACGGCATACTTTGGTTTCCCCACTATACCTGGGATGAAGATGTAATGTATTTGGTCATCATATGTAAATTTCTGATGTATTCCACTCGGTTGGATGGACGATCCCCACTTGGTTGGGTGATGGATATATGTATTAAGTCTTTTGGTCATAGGAAGGTCTTGTACTATTGCACAAGTCTTGGTTCTTCTTAAAGAACATTCTTTTACAGATCTTGCCTACAGTCAGGGGGAGCATGGTTAGCACAACAGGACAGAGATTTCAACATGTACTGAGGGGGAGCACAACCCTTTGCCCTTGATGACAAAGGGGGAGAATGATCTTGGTGTTGCCATCAAGTCCAAAGGGGGGAGATTGTTGGCATTATGGCACAGGTTTGGAGCTATGGCACAGGTGTTGTCCTTGATGGCAACCTTCTTTGGTATCAGATCTCAGTTCAGGCACTTTGAAAGTAGAAAAAGACATATACGCAAGTTAATCTAGATGAAGGCGCGTATACACATGGGTTATACATTACAAAAGTGCGTATATGTTAGGGATCATTCTTTTGGTCCATGGCAGTTAAGATCTTGGAACTTGAGCCCATGCTTTGGACCATGGCGTCTCATCAGATGTGTTGATCCCTAGTTTTGGGTTCATGGTATTGGAATGTTATGGTTTTGGACCATGGTATTGGGAAAGGCTTAAGGCTATAAAAGAGGAAGGAGATCTTGTGACAGACCACTATTTGAATTATAATTGAAGATCTAACAAAGTACTAGAGCTGGTATATTGGGTTGTGATGCAGATCTAGATCTGAAGGAAGGAGAAACCTTAGCGCAAAAGGAAGGATAAGTTCTACTCATGGGTTCAGTAAGGCAAAGACGCATATACACGCAGTTTCAGTGAAGTAAAGGGGCATATACACAGGTTGTTCCATACGCAAATGCATATGCACGCTAGTTTCAGGCTTTTGAAATAGCGTATATAATCTAAGTTGTGATCTAGCTGCTTCTGACTATTGCTACTGTGTTCTGGGTTCTTCTTTCTGGTGTATGGTTTCTGGGATTGTGTTTTGGGTACAGCTGTAAGGAGAATATCTACTTGATTCAGATCTAATTTGTGGAAAGGAGATTGATGATTGTTTGATGTTCATGGATCCAGTCTGAAAATTGATGAAACGTGGTCCCTGGAAGAAAGAGAAGGTTGTAGCCTTTTGTAGGCTAGCACCTACGTACTAGTATCTTCGCTTGTGCAAGAGCTAAGGGGGTTGTAGCTCCCTTGCAGGAGAGCCTGGAAAAAAAGAGAGGGTTGTAGCTCTCTGCAGGTTGCATCCTGCATACTGGTAAAAAGACTGCACCAGTATATTGTAAAAGAAGTTTCTAATTGAAAAGAAGATAGAGACGAATTACAGCAGGTGGTTTTCACCCACATTGTGTTTCCACCTTATATCTAGTGTTCTTGTGTGTGACTATTTCTCTGCTCTGTTTTACTGTCTCTGGTTACTGTTATTTGATTGTGCATCACAGATTAACAATCACCATCAGAAAAGATTAAGTAAAGTAAAAGCTGACTTTGTATACGCGGGTTTCCTTCTGCATAATAGCGTATATATGCAGGTTAATTAAACATAAGTAGCGTATATCAGTTGTTTTTGAAAAAGGAATAATTACCTTGATAATACTAATTCACCCCCCCTCTCAGTATTATTTCCAACACAAAAAAGAATATATTAATATTATTTGGTAAAATATAGATAGCATACATAAAACTTGTTTTATCAGAACAAGTAACGGTCAAGATTATGCCATACAAGAGAGGATCATTACAATTCCTCAAGTAAAAAACAGAGCTGAGCAAGTATGTGAACATATATTGAGAAACGGATCTTATCAAATTGCTCCATATAATGTGTAAGAGCAAAAAAACATGTTGATGAAAGACACCATTTATGAAATGGGAACCACTTCTTAGAAGACACTGTATTTGCCTAGTGGCCAGGCCAAAACAAAACCATCAACAGGAAAAAAACCATGCATAGTAAGATAAAGCAGTAGTATACAGAATGAACATTATGTATCGGGAGGAAAGAAATCCTCAAAATTGTAGATGCAGTTCTTCCATTGGATGACCATATGCCATTTGCCAAGATCTTGTAATAAGCCCTTCTTTGATAAATAGTCTACTTGCGTGTTCTATCTATATGTTGAATTGTGCATCCTTTTTGTGATTGCAAACAGGTCTCAATCCTTTTCATCCGTGAAAGAAGAGGATTCTTTATAGTTTAGTAGAACATGATCAATTATAACTTTGGAATCTCCATGAATCTGTAAATTTCGAATATCTAGAAAATGACTAAACCATAAAAGACTCCAAGTCATAGCTTCTGCTTTATTATTTGTTCCATTGCCTCCATTCCAATAAAGACTGTATTGAAAATGGTGATTCTTACAAATCAAAAATGCACAAGCACATGTTTTATTTTGAATCCATCAAAAAAAGCCATTGGAAATTGTAATAAAACTTGGATGATTTCTACTAGGGACAACAACTGGAATCTATTAGTATTGTTTGATCTATTTGTAGATAGAACGAGAATCACCCAAACTGTGGTGACAATTTATCGGTAGGTACTAGATACAATGCAATTTATTTCATAACTAAACAAATGAGCTAGGTAAATTGCTCAAACTATCACTATCTGTCACTATTTATGGGTCCTAGATCCATGCTGGTTTGGGTTACCTCAAACCTAAGTGAATGCTTGGCTCCAATTTTAATTATAATAATTTCTAAAATCAGGGTAGTGCAAAGAGAAGATTACAAAAAACTTGATAATTAAATAATATAAATCCGAAATATGGAGCAGAAATTATCAATTGAATGCTTAGTTCCTCCCATCTAAGTGAATGCTTGGCTCTGATTTTGGTTATAATTATTTCTCACATCAAGGTAGTTGAAAGAGAAGATTATAAAAGTTGTTAATAAAAGAAAACCTAAATTTGAAATATATAAGAATTAATGAATATAGATTCAAAATATCCATTAGATACCTTGATGAGAAAGTTGTTGTTGTTTTTCGACCTTGCATTGTAGTTCTCCACCTTCCATCCCTGCCTCTAAAATTGTTTTAACACTTGGTTATTTTTACTCATGTGTGAAAAATTCATTGAAATTGTATGTTTTTAAATAGGCTATAATAGAGAAGAATACCATGGCTTGTAAAAACCAGATTCTAATAATTTGGTAGAGTCAAAATGCTTACATACTCAGAAATTGACTAATCCAAAATTGAAAACCTCTCTTCAATATTAAGGTAGAGAATATAACCACCATAGATCCATATACTAAGTTTCCATACTAATCAAATCTCTTTCTTATATTTCTTCTTTAGGCATATGTTATTGATAATTTGTGGCATTGGCCCATGGTATTAATTCATGGTATTAGGGAGGAAGTCAAATGAATTACAGTGGCTCAAGCACATGGTATTAATAATCCATGGTATTGGACCATGGTATTAACCCATGGTATTGTAACAAACACTATTTACTTTTCTTTTCTTTACATCAATTTTTTCTTAATAATTTATTTTATTTTATTTTTATTCAAATATAATTTCACTGAGTCAAATGTTTACATAACAAGATAGGATAAGACAAGTTATTACCAAATCTCTTCGACGTCATTTGATTGAGTGAAATGTTTACTTAACAAGATAGGATAAGACAAGTCATTACCAAATCTCTTCGAGAGTGGGTTAGTGACCCCTTAGTGAACCCATCATTTGACTGAGTCAAATGTTTAAATAACAAGATAGGATAAGACAAGTCATTACCAATTATCTTGGGTTAGTGAGGGCCTCTCAGAACAATAAAAAAATGACTTAGTCTAAGTAGATGAAATGACTTTTTTGGAACACTTTTTCTTGTCAATTTAATTCAAAATTTGGTAGAAATTTTTTTAAACTATAGTTTTGAGTTGTTTAATACTTAGAAAATATAATTCCTACTTATTGTTGGTGTGCTCATCAATTCTAGAATGAATTTTTTCATATCCTCTACGAGTTGTTTACATCTAGTTGTTGTGTGGTTGAGATATTCTCTAAACTAACTCATTTTGTGTCTAAGAAACTTTCCCTATCTCGGGACAACTGTTAAATTGGAAACTACGGCCAAACTTCGTGTGGGTCATCTCATTCATGGCTAATAATATTTTTATTAGATTCCTCTCATCGAGAGGTGTAGGATTGATCTAAAGATCATCCGATTCTCATAAGTATTTATGGAGGTATGAATTTATTTTGATTATGGAATTATTATCAAGCCAACCTACAACTCATGTAGGCTCACAAGTCCAGCAGTCGCATCTATTCAAACATCAACATTGTGTATAAGTACAGGATGAAGTTTCCTCATTTGCACTCACTCATCTCATCTCATCACATCTATCTCTCTCTCTCTCTCTGCTGCGCAAAAAAGAGCCTCTTCTCTACTGCACACAAAAGGATCTCTCTTTCACACATGTGGAAGAAAGTTGTTGAACCTGAAGCTACTGCAACTGTAGATCCAAAGTTTGACCAACGTTGATCATCAGGTTTCCTCCTCAGAACTGCGTTTTAGGTCCATCTGGATTTCCTCTCAAGGCCGCATTTTTTGGTGGTGGAATCAAGCCGATCCGACGATTAGTTTGTGAGATATCCACTGCCCTAGTTTTGATGATGAAGCCGCTAATGATGATGCTGCTGATCTAGGGTTTGCTACTATTGATATAAATGATATTTATTGTACTATTTCTCTCTGTTGAATTATTGAATATAAAAGAAGATTTGATCAAAGGGTTTCCGCACACATTGTGGGGTTTGTCCCTGGCTAGCCACCACATCTTGTGTCTCTTGTCTTGGATTGTTTTCTGTCGATCGTTTAATGTTCTATCTCCACTTTACTTTATGTACATGTGATTGCTAATCTGTGGAATACAATAAGAAAAAGAAGTAAACTATTATAAGCATAGAAAATACCATAATTTGACATGGTATCAAAGCTGAGGTGAGGACAAAGACCCTACAAGATCAAAAGTAATCACCGAAGAGAAGATTCACAAGGCTATCTTAAAAGAACTATGGGGTCCTCAATAGTCTTTCCTACCGAAAACAAGCTCCGTGAGAAAACTCACTATCACGAATGGAAGATGTCTATCGATCTAACCCTAGAAGATCAAGGAGTGCTCGACCATGTAAGAGGCAATATTGTTGAGCCTCCATCAAATACATTTGCTTCTACCTAGAACAAATGGAAAAACGAAGAAGTAAAAACAAAGAAGATAATCCAGAACTCTATCGACAAGCACTTGATGGTCTACATCTCCGAACTAGACACCTCTAAGGAAATCTACGATAGACTGGTGAGTTTTTTTAAAGTTAATGATGCAAATCAAGTTTTCTTTCTTAGAAATAAGTTGAGGGAAATCAAGAAGGGTAAAGATGAGAGTATGCAAGAATACTTCTTAAGAATCATTGAAATTAAAAATGATCTCCTATCTATTTGGGAGACTATTACTGACAGAGAAATGGAAATTACGACTCTTGGAGGATTACCATCCAAATGGTATGTGTTGAGGACTAATATTCTGAACAATAATGTAATTCTTGGTTTAGAGGAATTAATGGCTAGATGCATTCAAGAAGAAACAAGGGTAGAAGAGCAAGAAATTCCCTTGCCTAAAGGTCCTCCTGCTTCCTTTTCGTCTCATGCTAAGGAAAGAAATAATTCTCGGTCTAAATCGAAAAGAAAGGTTGGACCTAAGGGTGGAAGAAAAGGATGATGTTACATTTGCAATAAAGCAGGTCACTATGCAAGGGAATTCCTTGATAGAAGGGACTCTCACCGAGACGATGTTCAAAATCCCTCCCACGCAATCAAAGAAATGTCAAATCTAATAGCAGAGGTAAAAGGAGTGTTGGAAATCAAGGAAGAGGACAACCATTCAAGAAGGCTAGAAATTCTAGGTATGAATCTAACACTCTTGACAATAAGTAGGGTGAATATTATCTACTAGCTACTCTATCTACCTCTACTCCTTCGAACTCAATGGGAATTTGGCTCATTGATAGTGGTGCCTCAAAGCACTTCACTCGTAACAAAGAAGTTCTCCATAATCTGATAGAGAAAGAAACTAATTTGGAGATTGTCCTTGGAGATGACATGAAATACCCAGTGAGAGGTGTAGGCAATGTTTCTCTCAAATTGAATCAAGGTAATACGATCCACTTACAAGATGTATTATATGTACCTGATCTCAAAAGAACCTGGTATCCATCTCGGCAATGGAAGAAAAAGGCTACAAGGTAACCTTCACTGATGGAAAGGTAGGTATATGTAAAAATAATGTTAAAGATGCTTTCACTCTTGGGTTTCGAGTTTATTCTTTATATTAGGTCGGTGGAAGTCTGCTAGGCATCATGTCTTGTGACACAACGCTTTAGTCGAAACTTTGGCATCGAAGGTTTGCCCACCTTCATTATAAAACTCTACCCGATGTAAGACAGATGGTAATAGGGATGCCTGAATTCCGAGTAGAGAAAGAAGGTGTATGTCTAGGATGTGTCGAAGGAAAGCTCAAAAGGGGACCATTCCCCTCAAGTTAAAGCAAGACCTCTGATATATTACAACTAGTTCATTCAGACATAACTGAGGCTAACATCAAGAGGGAGACTACTACACCATATACCCCTGTACAGAATGGTGTGGCGGAAAGGAAAAACCATACGATTATGGAAGTTGTCTGGGCCATGCTACATGATCAAAGACTTTCGAAGTTCCTATGGGATGAAGCTGCAAACACTGTCGTATATGTACTAAATCGATGCCCTTATCAAGAATTGGGTTCCAAGACTCCTGAAGGAATGTTCACTGGTAAGAAACTTGATGTTTCTCATTTTAGAATTTTTGGAAGCCCCGTATATTTTCATGTGCCAAAAGAGAAAAGAAATAAATTGGGTGCATCTAGAAAGAAAGGAATTTTCGTGGGCTATGGTGAAAATACTAAAGGCTATAAAATCTATGTAGCCAATCAAAGGGAAGTCGTAATTAGTCATGATGTCACTTTTGATGAAGATATGGCTCTCAGCAAGGTGAACATTCTTCCAACTTTGAGGAGCTCTCAAGAAGCTGACACCAGGGAACCGAAAGAAAAGAATGATGAATCAATGCCTGATGTTGAAGAACCCATGGATCTAATTGATCCTCCTCCACATGAGCCTTCCTCTTCCAAGAAAAGGCCTTCATGGCTTAGGGGTCTACTTGATGATGCTGAAGGACATGCTGCACCACGAGGAACCTTCCGTGAAAGTAAGAAATCTAACAGGTATTAGGGATACCTGACCATCATGAGCACGATTATACAAAATCAACCTTCATCATTCTCAGCTGATGTCAAGCATCAAGTATGGAATGATGTTATGATCAAAGAATATGAGTCTATTATGAAGAATGATGTCTAGGAAGTAGTTACCAGACCCCAGGACAAGACAGTTGTCATGCCAAAATGGCTTTACAAGATAAAGCATGCAACAGATGGAAGTACGGAAAAGTATAAGACTTGTGTTGTTTCTCATGGTTTCTCTGACAAGGAAGGTATAGACTGTGATGAGATATTTGCACATGTGGCCAGATATACGACCATCCGCTCGATCATAGCCCTTGCGGCTTCACAAGGATGGAACCTACATGAGATGGATGTCAAGATCACATTCTTGCATGGTGCGATCAAAGAAGAGGTCTACGTGGAGCAACCCAAAGGATTTGAGATTTATGGTAAACAATATCACATATGCAAAATGAAGAAGGCTCTCTATGGGCTAAAGCAAGCACCTCGAGCATGTTATGAGAGGATAGATAAGCTACTTGATGAAGTTGGGATTCACTAGGAGTGAAGCTGATCCTAACCTTTACTTTAAGGTTGAAGATGACAAACCTCTCATATTGGTGTTGTATGTGGATGACCTCCTTCTAATAGGTGTGGACCCTCTCATTCACAAATGCAAGAGGGAGATGGATTTTGAATATGAAATGAAGGGCCTAGGATCGATGCACTATTTCCTAGGACTTGAAGTGTGGCAGAAGCCACGGGAAAGTTTCCTATCTCAAGGAAAATATGTGGTGAAAATATTGGAAAGATTTGGTATGGTGGACTGCAAGCCTGTAACTACGTCGATGGAGCTTGACTTCAAGAAGTTAAGTGATAGTGCTGCTAGACTAGTTTTATGAAATGCTACCGAGTATCAGCAACTCGTCAAAGCATTAATGTTCTTAGTGAACTCCCATCCAGATATATGCTTCGCAATCAACATGTTGACTCAACACATGGTTGAACCCCGCCACATACATTGGATTCGTGCCAAGAATCTGTTAAGAGATCTTCGAGGCACAATCACTTATGGGTTAAGATACACTATTGGAGATATGAGACTACTTGGATACAGCGATCCTGATTGGGCAGACAATGAAGAGGACCATAAGAACACTTCCAGATGTTGTTTCTCCTTGGGATCTGCTTTGATATCCTAGATGAGTAAGAAGCAAAAGTTGATGGCCTTGAGCACTGTCGAAGCAAAGTATATTGCTACTAGCATGGCCTCCTGTGAGGCAGTCTAGTTGAGAAAGCTCTTTAGTGAGCTGTTTGGATTTACATTGGATACCACCGTGATCCTATGTGACAACCAGAGTGGGATTCGTTTGTCAGAGAATTTTTCATTTCATGATCGCTCCAAGCATATCGATATCAGGTACCATTATATTCGAGATATGGTGCAGCGAGGAGCTATAAGGCTCCAACATATCCATACAGATGAACAGGTTGCCAACATTCTGACAAAGCCCCTTGGGAAAGTAAAATTCCTAACTTTTCAAGAATAACTTGGAGTTGTTCAAAGACCCTCTGATTAGGGTCTTGTATGATGCATTAAGCTCTGGGAGCTCCGGGGGTGTGCGGGGTACTTCTTGGAGCCACATATGACCACAGGATGACTCACTATCCCCTGGTGGTATTAATGTACACCTCGTGGCGAATTTGTAGCAGGATTGATTTGTTCTCCTATGAGGCCTCGATTGAGGTGTTCTCCATGGTGATTGTAGCAAGATTGATGTGTTCTCCTATGAGGCCTGGATTGATGTGTTCTCCATGGCGATTTTAGCAGGATTGATGTGTTCTCCTATGAGGACAAGATTGATTAGTTCTCCTGTCAAGGCATCCTACCTATGTAGTTTGGGACTCATGGGAAGTACCTCTCATCTGATCAATGAGTAGGGAAATGAAGTTAGGGACCATAGTAGTATCGATGGATGCATAATTGTATCTACCATACTTCATATGCTAGGATGACCTCCATTGATCTAGGATCAGTGATACTGGTCTGGGACTAGCGGTAGGAGTGGTACATTCTATGAAACTGACTTCAGGTTAGTTGAGACTGGCCTGGGACCAATGGTATGCACTCTGACACTGACTTTGAGTTAGTGGGGGGTGTTACTAGTCTGGGACCAGCGGTAGGAGTTTTACATATTATGACACTGACTTCAGGTCGGTTGAGACTGGTCTAGGACCAGTGGTACATACTCTGAGGCTGACTTTACGCTAGTATGATACATCCTCGATCATTTCTTCTTCTTCATAATTCAGATAGAAAGTAGAGAAAAACAAAACAAAGCAGAGCAGAGTAGTATAGATCAGTAGAGGGAAAAATAAGACAAAGCAGAACAAGAAGAATAGAGCAGAGTAGGGCAAGGGTTAGGCTGTACAGGGCAGTGCATTTGATGGATGAATAATAGCGACCTACCGATAGACAGATTGTAGATGAAGTTCTCCCTAGTTGAGAGGGAGTGTTAAATTGGCAACTAGGGCAAACTTCATGTGGGTCATCTTACTCATGGCTAATAATATTTTTATTAGATTCCTCTCGTCAAGAGGTGTAATATTGATCTAAATATCATTCGATTTCAATAAGTATTTATGGAGATATGAATTTATTTTGATTATGGAATTATTACCAAGCCGAACTACAACTCATGTAGGCTCAAAACCACAACAATCGCATCTATTCAAACATCAACGTTGTTTATAAATACAGGAGGAATTTTCCTCATTTTCACTCACTCATCTCATCACATCTCTCTCTCTCTTTGTTGCACAGAAAAGAGTCTCTTCTCTACTGCACGGAAAAGGATCTCTCTCACACACATGTGGAAGGACATTGCTAAACCTAAAGTTGCAACTGTGGATCCAAAGTTTGACCAGCGTTGACCATCAAATCTCCTCCTCAAAACTGCGTAGTAGGTCCATTCGGATTTCCTCTGAAGGCCACATTTTTTGGTGGTGCAATCAAGCTGATCCAACAGTTAGTTTGTGAGATATCGACTACCCTAGTTTTGATGATGAAGCTACTAATGCTAATGCTTCTGATCTAGGGTTTGCTACTGTTGATATAAATCAGATTTATTGTACTATTTCTCTCTACTGAATTATTGAAGATAAAAGAAGATTTGATCAAAGGGTTTCCCCACACATTGTGGGGTTTGTCCCTGGCTAGCCGCCACATCTTTTGTCTCTTGTTTTGGCTTGTTTTCTATCGATTGTTTAATGTTCTATGTGCACTTTACTTTATGTACATGCGATTGCTAATCTATGGAATATAATAAGAAAAAGAAGTAAATTGTTATAAGCATTGAACATACCATAATTTAACAATAACACTTCATGTATATATGTAATATTATTTCATTAATGGAATGCAGTGTGTGCATTATCAAAATTTATCTTGGTATCAAAGATCTCGCTCATGAAATGGGCCAAGTAAATCCTGCGAAGAATAAAGTTATATATTTTTTTGTGATGTTGACAACACTGTGAGGGTATCATTATTGCCACTACTGTGAGATTGGCATTTGTTGTTGAAATGTTGTTGAAGAGCTTAGAAGATCTATTGGACATTTTTACCGGGTGAAAGAGCAGAGCCTTGGTGAACCTGGGAAGGCCCCTAGTAGGAGATCCGATCTAGAGATCGATCTCAAGGGCCCTACCAAACGTGGTAACCACTGAGGGTCACAATTTGATGCATGATATGAAGTCAATCAAAATCTGGTTGCAGGTTGTGGAGACATGGTGTTGTTGCAAGTATTGATCCCAACCACCGCATTAAAGACCGTGATAGTAGCTATACTTGTCAGAAATATTTTTGTAGGTTGTGTATGTGTTTGAAGATGGAAGGATTGAAACCAGAAAAGAAGCACCATAGGAACTGTTATCGCTCCTAGAAACTCTCCTAGGTTGTAGCTTGGAGATGCGTGGTAACATATAATCTTCAATATTGCTCTAGGAAATGTTGGAATGGATGATGGTTTGGTTGAAGCCAAATAACCACTGAAACTCTGTTTTCACTCTAGACATGCATGAATATCCTCAACCTACAAGGCTTTAGACCACTAATGCTCAATAGTTTGCTGATTAAGTGAATGAATGAAGAATAATGACCACACCAACAGATGCATGCATAATATATGATGGCCAGCTGCACCCAGTAAAAGAAATTTGCAAATCTAACCTATCGATGCAAAGATAAGATGACAATTATCTAGTGTTAGATACAAAAGAAACATGGATGACATGTTCAATAGCAAACCCAATTTACCAATGCAGAGATAAGATGACAGTTATCAAGTATTGGACATAGGAGGAAACATGGATAAACCCATCCAGGTGCAAGTTTAGAAGAAAAGGGAAATGGGCATTGAACATGTAACAACAAAAGAAATTTGTATTACTGAAAATTAGATGAGACACTACAAGGAACATAGTATCTACAGTCTCCAAAAGTTGAACCCTAATTACATCTTGCTTTCATATATTTATAGTTTATTTTTACAATGATCCTTAGCCATTTAGGGCTGGAGATGTCTCAATCGACCACCTACTATCATTAACTGTCTGATTGTGTTTCAAGGCACAATTTCCCTTCCATCACGAAAACATTAATCAGTTTTGGTACTATGCTACCCTATTAGGTGGTTGGCTTGACTGTGGCAATGGAGTTCCATGGCTATTTAATTCTGCTTTCTTGATCGTGCTATGTCCTTCTTTCTTTGGCCATGCTTTCTTTTAATTTGGTTCAATGGTCTAACTATCATCAGACTAATAGAGTCGACCACCTTCCCCTTTGGGTAACAAATAGGGAGTGGAGTATGAAGTGCATGGGTCGACGGACGTGCCAAATGGGATGAACAGAGAGGGGACAGAGAGGTGGAGGATGATCGAGAGTGGTCGTGAATGAGGGCCATCAGATCGAGGGGAATGCATGGTGGAGATCGTGCATGGGAGGCTTGAGGTCGTGGTGCGAGTGGAACATGTCTGAGCCGTTAGATCTTAGGTGAGCAGATCAGATGGTTATACAGTGGAGGAGGTGCACGGACGATAACACCTAGGGGTAGTAGGGCTAGGGTAGTTATGGTTTCTATCGGAAGGGTATCGGGCAGTAAGTGGTAAATGGCGAAGTCCACCCGATTCCATTCAGCAGATGACACATCACAGTAGAAGAGAGAGAAAAGCCACCTTTATGGGGCAGGTACTCTTGTCGCTAGTTGCCCGTGCGATATGAGTAATAGCCCTTAGATCTGGTCGGGGTGATCTGACGGCGAGGAATGATCAGGCAGGTTTCATTGATTGGGTGAGACATGGGCCATTGGATCAGCGGGGGGCAAATCAATGGTGGAGGGACACAGTGGTACGATATGTCTTCAGGACATGTGTGAAGGGCATGTATGGGTGGAAAAGTAAGGTTTTTCAGGGTTTTTGGGTTAATTTATTTAGGCTTAAGGTGAAAAGAGGGTCTCGTGGGGATGGTTAGGAAATAAGCAGAATGAAAGGTAAGTGGAAGGGTGAAGAAAGTGGGGTGATGGCCCATGTGGAGCCCCATCGAAGCCAAAAAAGCAAATCATCTCCCTCCTTTAGCCTGCAAAATGTTAGCGCTGCACTTCAGGGCTAACATTGCCTCCTTCTGGGGATGAAAGCCTCCCTGTGAGGTTTTAAGAATCGTAGACCACTACCTTTCCAGTAAAAAAAAAAAATTAAACCTACTACATAGTGTTCCATTGGGCATGGAGTCTAACTAGCATGGAATAAACTAGAAAACATATTTACAATACCAAGCTTTGGAGCCTTAAATGAAACAAGGTTTCAAAAAACTGCCCATTTACTAGGCCATCAAAAACACCTTCCCCCTCTAAATTTTTCAAAGTGAAAGTATTGTTCATCTGAGCTCAAGCAATGAAAAATAGTCCTGTCCATAAGGTATCAAATTTACCATGGTTTCCCTTCCTTTCCTTCAATAAAAGTATTGTTTATCTGAGCTCAAGCACTGACAAATAGTCCTGTCCATAAGGTATCAAATTTACCATGGTTTCCCTTCTTTTCCTTCAATGCATCCCATTTGAGAACCCAGTCACCAACTTGAAAAATGTCCATCTTTGCCTTTTTATCAAAGACCTCCTTGATCTTCTTTTGATTCACTACTGATTTCTCAATCAGTTGATCTCTGATCTGGTGAACTTCAACCAAGTTTCTCACCCTTCTTGCCATGTCACTTTCCTCATCGCGTTCCTCTTGCAAGAATTTGGCCACATGGAGGATCAATTGGATTGGGAAAACAACCTCAGTGCCATACACCAACTTCAATGGAGAGTTCCCTATGGATTTCTTGGTGGTAACTCTGTCAGCCCACAATGCAATCTTTAACTTCGAATCCCAGTTCCATTTGTTGTCTTCCAGAAGTATTTTTACTATCCTTACCAGGCTTTTATTTGATGATTTTGCCAAGCCATTTCCTTGAGGATAATATGAGGTAGAATGCACTAATTTAATGCCCATTGATTCACACATTTCCACCAATTCTTTTTCTCTTAAAATTGTTGCATTATCAGTGACTAGCTTGGTTGGGCATCCAAATCTAGTGAAAATATTCTCAGTTAAGAACTTCATGGCAACGTGGTGATCAGCCTTCTTAGTGGGTATGGTCTCAATTCATTTGGTAAAATAGTCAGTGGCTACTAAGATCCACTGATGCTAGCCACTGGAAAGTGGATTAATCTCCCCTATGAAATCTAAACCCCATTGTTGGAAGGCACCATTAGTGCGTATTGGCTTCAATGGTAGCGATTTTAGTTGTTGTCTTCCTGCAAAATTCTGGCATCTATCACTAGAGTTCACAAATGAAAATACATTAGAGAATAGAGTAGGCCAATAATACCCACCCCTTTCGATCTTTTGGGTTGTGGTTTTCCAATAATGATGCCCTCCACAGATGCTAGAATGAAACTGATGCATGACATCAATAGATTGTTCTTTGTCCAGACACCTCAAGTGGATTCGATATGGGTCCCTCCAATAAAGTAGGTTCTTATTAATACAAAAATTGGCTGCTCTAAGCTTGATGGTCCTAGCCTAACTTGAGTTGAGCCCTGGAGGGACTTCTAGCTTCAGAAAGAAATGAGCGATACTGGAATACCATTCACAAGCAGCCAAATTCTTAGCCAATGATTGGTTTTTCCTTTTTTCTTCTGTTAGCCCCTCTGCTTGTTCAACATCTGAATCTCGACCTATGCAATTTATGTCCAGCAGACTATAATTTTCCTCAACCATAAGTTGAGCCAGGCCTTGGCCTTTGACAAGCTTGGTGGGCTTTACCTCTATGCTGAACTCTATGAGTTTTGTTATCCATTTGGCCCTTCTTCCATCAACATCTAACTATGTTAGGATATCTTTTACTACAGTTGAAGGTACATAGGTAACCACTTTGGAGTGCAAAATGTAAATTCGGAATGTCTTTAAAGACTTTTTGGGACCATAGACCTGCTTCTCAATGAGGTCATACCTTATTTCAACATCTCTCAAATTTTTGTTGAAGAAGGCTACTGGGCGTTCTATACCTTCATCATTCTTCTACAACAAGGCTGCTACAAGTGTATCATAAGAAGCAAAAGAGAAAATATAAAAATCCTTGGTGTAATCTAGGCTGACTAAGGTGGGAGCCTCCATGATAGCTTTTTTGATGGCTTCGAAAGATCTTCTTGTAGCCTCTGTCCATTTTATCTCTGACACCATCTTCAACATGGAGGTGATGTGCTTCACTAGTTCTGCAAAATTTGGAATAAACCTCCTCAAAAAGTTGATCTTTCCTAGAAAAGATTGAATGTCCTTTTTCAACCTTGGGATGGACAATGTTTGTATTTCTTGGACCCTTTCTAGATCAATCTTGACACCTACAGCAGAAACAATATATCCTAAAATTTTGCCTTCTTCTAGAGCAAACTGTGACTTCTTAGGATTTACTGAAATCCCAAACCTTCTGGACTTAAGGAAAACCTTCTTCAAATGCTGTAAATGATCCTCGTGATAGCTAGAGGAAACTATTATGCCATCAAGGTAAATAAGGATAAACCTATCCTTCTCTCCCACAAAGGGTATGTCCATGGCCCTCTGAAAGGTATCCCTAGCATTCATTAGTCTAACAGGAATCTTGGAGTACATGAAAGTGCCCCAAGGAGTAGTGAAGGTAGTCTTCTCTTGATCCTCTGGGTGTACAACAATCTAATTGTAACCTGAGAAACTATCTAAGAAAGACATGACTCTAACCCCTAAAACGATTTGCAACAAATGTTCCATCTTGGGTAGGGGGTAGTTGTCTTTCTTAGAGCACTTGTTCAGATTTCTAAAGTCAACGCACAGCCTGATTTCTCCACTTTTCTTCCTTACTACCACTAAGTTAGCTATCCATTTTGAATACCTTAGGGGAACTATGATCTTGGCAGCCATCAGCTTCTTAATTTATTTTTCAATCAAAGCTAGTAGTAGAGGGTTAATAGGTCTCAGCTTCTGCTTAAAAGGGAGGGTGTCTTTCTCCAGTGGAATCTTATGCTAGATGATACTTTTGTCATAAATATTAAGTTCACTATATTCCCAGGCAAAGACATAAGCAATTGCTTCATCAGGGTGCAATATTCAGAGTTTTGCGCAGCAGACAAATGGGTGGACAAAATTATGTACTTTGGGTGATGTGGGCTCCATATATTATGTCTATGGACTACGGACTCATTCTCTGTCTAGGCAGGCTTATAGGGTACATCATTATGATCAAACAGCTTCTCTAGAGGCACCAACCTTTTGGGTATATGATTACTAGGTAGTTGGATGATGCTGTCCTGACCAATTTTGTTTCTCAACTCAAACTGATGGCATTCCTCCACGGTTTCATTTCCTTGATCAATTTTCATTTTAAAGAACTCATCAATGACTTGTAGAAACATATTGACTTCATCATCATCTTCAAAGAATTTCCAATACTTGACATTATCAGGCAATGATGGTCTGTATTTTACTTGGACTTCATAAGTCAATCTAGGGGGTAAAGGAGGAACAAACATACTAGCAGACACATCAAGTGAATCAACAAGTTGATTCTTAGCCCTAGGGATGTATGAAATACTAAAGCTACTGAACGAATCCTTGAGCTTCCATACCTCATCTCTATATCATTTAAGCCTGGTGTGCCTTGCCTGGAATGTTTGATTCACCTGTTGAATAATAAGGTTAGCATCTCCAAACACCTTCAGATGTTTGATGCCCATTTCCTTGGCGACATTCAAGCCTAAGATCAAAGCCTCATATTCTGCTATATTATTTGTGACTTGAAAAGTCAGCTTGAAAGATAGATGTACACACTCTTGTGTGGGAGATATCAGGACTACACCTACTCCTACAGATTCCCTAGAGCAAGCTCCATTGAAGAACATGTCCCAAATTTGTGGACCTTCTTCCTCTGTGATCTCACAAACTGGTTTCCTGAGCTACATGGAGGTCAACTGGGATTCTTTTATTTGGAGGATATAGGCTTCAAAATCAGTGTCAACAGCGTAGATGGAATGATTAGTGGGATGCTTCTCATCACTATTGATATAATCTAACTAAGCTTTCCTGTATAATCTCCTACTTTCACCTCCAAAAACTAGGATAGTAGCATAGGATAGATCACTTTGTAGTGTTCCACCCAATCTTTTGATCCAACCCCTGGAAAGAAGCATGCCAAACTTTGGGGGCACATTTGCTACCACAATATCCATCACCATGTTCTTCATAGGCAACTGAAACAAGGTGATGGCTAGGTTTTTGATTAACCCCAAACATTTCACCTTCGTAGAATCAAAAGAGAACAAGTCATGATAGGGTCTAGTGATGTCAAGGCCTAACTCATCCATGATAGCCTTTGGCATTAGATTATGGTTGGCACCTATGTCCAGTAGATAGTTGTGAAGGGTTTTGTCATGAATATTCAAGGATACATAAAATGATGGGGAATTGTCATCAGAAGGTTTAGTCATTAGGTTGAGCACAACTGTAGGTTTGTCATCTTGTAAATTCACATAGTCGTTTGATGTTTGTGTGGCCTTTAGCTCAAGGGCTTCAAGGACGAGTCTCTTAAAGGCTTCATTCTTTACCAGTTCCATCAAAGGTATAGATATTTTTAGCTTCTGGATTTCTGATTCAAAATTATAAGGAGAAGGGAACTTGTCAGGGCCTCTTACCTCTTGAGCTAGAGCTTTGAGAATGATGGGATCAAATGCTAGTCATTTTTTCTTGTTAGCTTGTTATTCTGTAGGGATAGCCACTCTTTGGACAAGGGTTTCCTTCGCACTATTCATCTTCAACCTCACATTGTATCTTTGCTAAACTTCCATTTGTAGAACTGCCTCACCATCCCACTCTTGGCTGGTCTGGTCCCTAAGTAATGACTCTTCATAGGCAGCCAAGGTAAAAAGGGAAGCACTGCCTTTCTCTTCCATCCAATGGATCTAATCATATTTTTCAAACTACTCCTCTTCCACGACTACATTCTAGAAAGGGGTCATCACTCTTTGGTCTTCATTGGCATCTTTGCTCCTTTGCATGATCTGCAAGTGCTCATTTCTTCTTCTATATGGATTTGGATTTCTAGGAGAAAAAGTATTAGTAATTCTTCCTTTCACAAGGTGCTGCTCAACCTTTAATTTGGAGATTTTAGAGGCTAGTGACTCTATCATCTTGGTCATCTTATCTATCTTTGGGTCTGAAGATGAGGAAGATTCATCCCTCTGTCTCCTTCGGTCAACATGTCCCTCAAGTTTCTCTCCAGCCATGATGTTGGACTCTACTTCCAAGGCTGCATCTTGCATTTTAGCCAAAGAAGCACATCTCCTCTCCCTCAATAGTAGACAGAAATCATAATCGAAAGCATCGACATAGGTGAACTTAGCAAAGGTAGGGGTGGGTTTCACTTCAGTTGGTATCTTGCTGTACATGCAGTTAAACATTTTATTGAAATCAGAAAGTGACTCCCCATTTTCCCTTTTTCAGGTTCTCAAACTCAGTATGATAGTAGAGCAGATCTTTCTTATCCCCCCAATGCTTTAGGAATACATCATCTATGGCTTCAATATCTATTATGGACCTAGGGGTCAATTCTCTGAACCATTTTCTGGCCTCTCCATCTAGGCTCTTGACAAATACTCTCATCCACACATCATCTTCACTAATGTCTAGATTATCAACATAGCTATAAAAAGACTCAAGATGTTCCTCAGTTGTAACTCCTTCAGTCCTAGTGAACATAGGCATGTATTTGTGATATTCTTCAGTATGAATTGCATTCAAGGGAGTGGGTAGTACTAGAGGTCCATACCTAGCAGCTATGATCCTTTCCATTTTGGTGAGTGCTTGTGGACCTGCCATGGTTGTGGTGGATGGAAGAGTACTAGAAATATGAATGATAGGAAGTTTAGGAGTGACTGACAAGACTAAAGGTGTATTAGGGATAGAAGGTGAGGTTTCCTTCGGGCTTAAAACGAGAGAAGAACCTAAAGAATAAGGAGCTTTATGAATCTCTGAAAGTTTTTCTTCATTGCTAGTGTTAGAGGCTATAATCTCGACATGTATTCGTTCTATTACAAGTCTTTCTTCCAAAGATATAAAGGATTGTTTAGGTTTACTTGATCCTGATGCTCCTTTCTGTGATATATTTCTTCCTTTGATAACCTTTTTAGGGTCATGTGCTAGGTCAACTAGTGACTTTTGAGGATTTCTCTGAGTATGCCTCACAAACTAAGCGAGAACTATGCTATGGAGTCGCCAAGAAGTTAGACCTCTAGTAGTGTCACCAGATAGCTGATTACAACCAACAATGTGTCCAGAATTTCTCTATCATCAGAGCCAGATTTGTGTCGTCTTCCAGGGAAGCTGAGCTTCAATCTCCTCTCCCTCACAATGGTGCCAATTATGTTATCATTCCAGAAAACTCTCCTAGGTTGTAGCTCGGAGCTGCCTCATAACATATAATATTTAGTATTGTTCTAGGAACTATTGGAATGGATCATGGTTTGGTTCAGCCAAATAACCACTTCAACTTCGTTTTCACTCTAGACATGCATGAACACCCTCAACCTACAAGTATTTAGACCACTAATGCTCAATAGTGTGCAGATTAAGTGAATGAATGAAGAATACTAACCACACCAACAGACGCATACATAATATATGATGGCCAACTGTAGCCAGTAAAACAAACATGCAAATCTAATATATCGATGTAGAGATAAGATGACAGTTATCTAGCATTAGATACAGAAGAAACATGGATGACTTGTTCAATAGAAAACCCAATTTACCAATGCAGAGATAAGATGACAGTTATCAAGTATTAGACATAGGAGGATGCATGGATAAACCCACCCAGGTTCAAGTTTAGAACAGAAGGGAAATGGGCATTGAACATGTAATAGCAAGAGAAGCTTGTATTACTGAAAATGAAGATGAGACGCTGTAAGAAACATAGTATCTACAGTCTCGAGAAGTTGAACCCTGATTACATCTTGCTTTCTGCTATTTATAGTTTATTTTTACAATGATCCTTAGCCGTTTAGGGCCGGAGATGTCTCAATCAACCACCTATTGTCATTAACTGTCTGATTGCATTTCAGGACACAATTTCCCTTCTATCACAAAAACATTAATCAATTTTGGTACTGTGTTATACTATTAGGTGGTTGGCTTGATTGTGGCAATGGAGTTCGATGACTGTTTAATTCTGTTTTCTGGATCGTGCTATCTCCTTCTTTCTTTGGCCATGCTTTTTGTTAATTCAATTCAATAGTCTGTTTGTCATCAGACTGACAGAGTCAACCACCTTCCCCTTTGGGGAATAAATAGGGAGTGGAAGATGAAGTGCATGGGTGGACGGACGTGCCAAATCGGATAGACAAAGAGGTGACAGAGGTGGAGGATGATTGAGAGCTGTCATGAATGAGGGTCGTCGGATCGAGGTGAATGCATGGTGGAGATCATGCGTGGGAGGCTTGAGGTTGTGGTGGGAGTGGAACATGTCTGGGTCGTTAGATCTTAGGTGAGTAGATTAGACAGTTATCAGGTGGAGGAGGTGCACAGACGATAACATCTCAGGGTAGTTGGCCTAGACAGTTACAGTTTCTATCGAAAGGGTATGGGGAGGAAAGTGGTAAATGGCGAAGTCTGCCTGATTCCATCCAGTGGATGACACGTCACAGTAGAAGAGAGAGAAAAACCTCCTTTATTGAGTGACTACTCTTCTCGCTAGTTGCCTATGTGATATGAGCAATAGCCGTTAGATCTAGTGGGGGTGATCTCACAACGGGGAACGATCGGGTAGGTTTTGTTGATCGGGTGAGACGTGGGCCATTGGATCAGCAGGGGGCGAATCGATGGTGGAGGGACACGATGGTATGATACGTCTTCAAGAAATGTATGGAGGACGCGTATGGGTGGAAATGTAAGGTTTTTCAGGGTTTTTGGATTAATTTATTTAGGTTTAAGGCGAAAAGAGGGTCTCGTGGGGATGGTTAGGAAATAAGCAGAATGAAAGGTAAGTAGAAGGGTGAGGAAAGTGGCGTGATGACCCATGTGGGGCTCCATCCGAGATATAAAAGCAGATCAGCTCCCTCCTTTAGCCTGCAAAATGTCATTGCTGCACTTCAGGGCTAACATGAACCATTTTGAAAAGCAACGAAGAATTTAAGCCATTTAGTGTAGTTTGGTAATTAGATATGGACAAGCATTCATTTGGCGATTATTGCCCACACTCCACAAACACTTGCACGATTATGATCACACTCAACAACAACAATGTAATAATTATTTGTTATGTCATGCATTGATGTAAAAATTGTACGTTGAGACAAAGAAGCAAGTAAAAGTCATTTTGTATGTAAGAGAGTAAGAGTGAAAGATAGCGAGAGTCTATGAGGAGAAAATGGTGGAGAAAATTTTGGTGGGCCGAGTGAAAACAATAGTTATTGTGTTTTAATCTGTGTTATTCTTGAGTGAAGTGAAAATCTATGAAAATCTTGTTTTTACCTGGTGAATGATTCTATGTGAAGTGAAAACCTCTGAAAATCTTTTTTTTACTTAGGCAATGAGCGGCGGTCTTATATCAATGTATTTTTCATGAATTAGAAGTTAATCCTAAGTTTTATTGTTGCTCCTAGCTTACTCTGTTTTACTATGTACTTTTGGCGTGAATGAATACTATGTTTTTTTAGCTGCACGAAATCAAATTCACGAAGAGTCATAGTGATGCATGAAATCAACTTCACGAGAGTCATAGAACCTCTCCTAGTAAATTTTTTTCAACATGGTATGAGAGTGGGTTAAACTCTATTAGTGTAAAAACAAGTGTTTTTACTAGCAGTTAAAATTATTTTGAGGGCATAATTTTTGAAGTAAATTTACCAACCTTTCACTCACAAATGGCAACATCAAACACAAGCTTGACTAATATTCACATACCTCAGTTTAATGGAAAAAATTATGATTATTGGGGTATTACAATGAAGGCCCTGTTTTTTTCTCAAGACACTTGGGATTTGGTGGAGAATGGTTTCCAAGAACCAACAAATGCAGCAACATACAATGCCTTATCTCGACTAGAAAGAGATTGGTTAAGGGACAACACGAAGAAGGATTCAAAATCCATACTCTATATTTTTCAAGAATTTCATGAGAGTATTTTCCCTAGGGTCCAAGTAAGCATGGGACACCCTCTAGACATCCTACCAAGGCATGGTGAAAGTCAAGATAACAAAGCTGCAAATGTTGAGAGGAGACCTTGAAATGCTTTGTATGAAAGAGTATGAGAATGTAGACTCGTTTTTTACACATGTAAGTGGGTTGGTTACTCAAATCAGGTCTCATGGTGAGACACTCAAGGAAAGAAGAATAGTTAAGAAAGTTTTGAGAAGTCTATCAGCTAGGTTTGATGCCATTGTTGTGGCCATAGAAGAGACAAAGGATCTCTTACAGTTCTGAGTGGATGAGATTAATGCATCACTGATTTCTCATGAACATAGACTAAATAGAGCAACAAGCTCCTCATTGGAGTATGCCTTCAAGACACACCTTTTATTTGGTCAAGGTAGAGGCAGAGCAAGATCATATGCTAGAGGAGGAGGAAGAAGCCCACACAAAGGTTAGAGAAGCAACCCTTCAAGTTCAAATGGAAGTGGTAGCATTCAAAATCCAAGTCAAGGCCCAAGCCAAAATCAACCACGAGCTGAGAGGTATGATAAATATCATGTTCAGTGTCATTACTGTAAGAAGTATGGTCATTATGCAAATCAATGTAGAAGAAAACAATATGACATTAGTAACAAACCAAGTTTAAATTTCACAAAAGAAAATTAGAACCATGATAACATGTTTTTAGCTCGTAATGTAGCACAAGAAAAACACAGTGATATATGGTGTCTAGATTCAGGGTGTAGCAACCACATGTTAGAAAACATAGAAATGTTTTCCAATCTAGAAGAAAGTGTGAAATATGAAGTGACATTAGGGATTGATAGAAAAGTCTATGTCATGGGAAAAGGTAGAATTAATATCCTAAGAAAGAAGGGGGGGAAGAAGTACATCTTAGATGTTTATTTTGTCCCCAGTTTGAAGCATAACCTCGTAAGCATTGGACACCTCATGCAAAAGGGCTACAATGACTTCTTCAAAAATGATGTGTGCACAATTTTGGATAGACCTCCAAATAGACAACTGATTGCAAAGGTTCAGATGACAAACAATATAATGTTTCCCCTAAAATTAAAATCCGATTTGTAGAAAGAAGGTGCACAAGCACAACTCTCAGTGAACTCGCAAGGGAATGGAAGAAAAGAGGCAACTACCCCACAAGTAAACTTTCAATCAAAGCTAAAAGATGAAAACCATTTATGGCATTTGAGATTTGGTCATCTCAACTCATAGAAAAGTCATGGTGAAGGGACTACCACTCATAGAAAAACCAAACAACCTATGTGAAGGATGTATCTTGGGCAAACAACATAGAGAGACATTTCCAACAAGAAAGTCAGTAAGGGCAAAGGAACCTTTGGAGATTGTCCACTCAAATTTATGTGGACCAATGCACACACCATCAATTGGTGGTAGCCACTATGTATTGACCTTCATATATGACTACAGAAGGAAGACATGGGTCTTTCTCCTAAAAGAGAAAAGTGAAGTGTTTGAGCGCTTTCGCTAATACAAGGATCTTGTTGAGAAGCAAAGCGGACACTACAACAATGTTCTTAGGACTGACACAAGTGGAGAATACATCTCAAATGATTTCCTTTTTTTTGTAGGGAGCATGGAATTCACAAGCAATTTACAACAAGGTATACACCTTAGCAAAATTGTGTAGTGGAAAGAAAGAATAGGACCATTATGGAAATGACAAGGAGTATGATGAAGGCAAAGTATTTTCCAAATGATTATTTGATTGATGTTGTCACTTGTGAAGCATATATGTTGAATAGATGTCCAACCAAAAGTGTCCAGAACATAGTTCACGAAGAGGTATAGAGTGGAAGAAAGAATAGTGTCATCCACTTGAGAGTTTTTGGATGTGTTGCATATGCACATGTCCTGGATGAGTTGAGGAAGAAGTTGGATAGCAAGGGGGAAAATGTATATTTGTTGGATACTGTGATGAGTCCAAGGCATACAAACTCTACAATCCATTAACCAAGAAGGTCATAATCATCAGAGATGTGCAGTTTATAGAAGAGGAAGCATGGGATGGAATTTTAGAGAATACAGTCAATGTCAAAGCATGTATACCACATTCAAACAAAGAACAATTCACTGCAACATGTAATTCCTCAACAGTGACTCCCTCTACTCCTATTCAAGTACAACAAAGTTCACTCTACTCCTATTCAAGTACAACAAAGCAGGCAGAGAGCAATGCCATCAACAAATAATCAGGTAGTTTCCCAGAGCCAAGCAAGTGCTTCTCCAAGCACACCGCAAAGCACAACACCAAGTGACATTTCAAGCCCATCTTCACCAAGCACACGAAGACCAAAATTCAAAAATTTAAATGAAATTTATGAGCAAGATAAAGTTGATAGTGGCGTCGGTCTGAAAAACATGTCATTGGAGTGAAGTGGGTCCATAAGACCAAAAGTAACACTAAGTGAAAAGGCACAAAGCAAGGCTAGTAGTCAAAGGATACAAGCACCAACATGGCAGAGATTATGCGGATACATTTGTGCTAGTGGCGACCATAAGACCAAAAGTAACACTAAGGGAAAGATTGAAAGGCACAAAGCAAGGCTAGTAGTCAAAGGATACAAGCACCAACATGGCAGAGATTATGCGGATACATTTGTGCTAGTCCCCAGGATGGGCAGTTGTGGCCATTGTTGCACATCATAAATGGAGTGTATCAAATATAAGTAAAATCAGCATTCTTAAATGGGATGCTAAAAGAAAAAGTGTATGTTGCTGAACCATTTGTTTATGACGTAGAAAGCCAAGAAGACAAAGTGTATCCCTTGAGGAGAACTACTTGTTTGATAATGGTTTCGACAAATGTGATAGTAAACCCACTCTTTACATTAAAAAGAGCGAAGGTAACATTCTCATTGTCATTTTATATGTCAATGATTTGATTTTTACAGGGAGTGATGATTTCCTCATGGTTGATTTCAAACAAGTCATGAAGAGAGAATTTGATATCACTCACTTGGGATTGTTAAGATATTTTTGGGAATAGAAGTGAATAAACAGAAAATGACATTTTTATCTCAAAAACTTATGTGTATCAAGCAATTGCTTAAAGTGTATTTCTTTACATATCTATTTAGTACTAATTGTAGAAAGTAGGAATGCATGCAGCTTTGAAGGCATTGGAGTTCTTAAATATACTATGAGAAGGTTAAAATAGTTATAAAATTTTATTTCTATGGAAAGAATTTTGATTTCCAATCTTTGTGTATACATTTAACTTGATATTTTCATGTTTTGTTATATATATATATATATTATTTTGAAATATATTATTAAAACAGATTTCAATAATAATCTTTTATCCAGTAGAACACTGGTGAGATTACTTCAAATCTATTTGAAATACCAAGACTCCAAAAACTGGAGTAGAAAAAGTAATTGAAAAATTCTTATTCCTAATAAACCAATATACCAATCAATATACCACATGACTTAATCATAAAGCAAACACAACATTTCATTATAAAATAAACAGTGTTTAAGGGAACTGTTTACAAAAACTCCAATGACAATTTAAAATTGAGGTAACTGTTTGCCAAAACTCTAATGGCATAGAGTTGAAACTGTTTGCCAAAATTATAATGAGAGAGTTTAAAATTAAGGGAACTGTAGGAATAAGTGAGCCAGAGTGGCATGTTCATTTCCCGTAATACATAAGCCAAGGCAAGTAGAATCAAGAAATTGCAGCGCCTTTTGCCTAAGCTACAAAGCATAAGAAAAACTGGAGTAGAAAAAGTAATTGAAAATTTCTAATTCGTAATAAACCAATATATCAATCAATATACCACAGGACTTAATCATAAAGCAAACACAACATTTCATTATAAAATAAACAGTGTTAAGGGAACTGTTTCCCAAAACTCCAATGACAGTTTAAAATTAAGCTAACTGTTTGCCAAAAGTCCAATGGCAGAGAGTTTAAACTGTTTGCCAAAATTATAATGACAGAGAGTTTAACATTAAGGGAACTGTAGGAATAAGTGAGCCAGAGTGGCATGTTCATTTCCCGTAATACATAAGCCAAGGCAAGTAGCTACAACAAAGCATAAGAAAAACGAGTAACAGAGGAAGGCGCATTCATGTTTTGGAGACCGTAACACCTAAATTATTTTCCAAGCCCTACAAAATAAGTTCGAAGTAATAAAGTCCATAACTTCGAGAAATAGATTGACAAATCAAACCAAGGTCCAGCTTCCTCCATTCCAGTCCTGAGCGCGACGAAGGTCGGTAACGCGATATGCCGCGAGAGATTTACTTTCTGGGAAGTACACCAACCAAAACTCCTCCCCACAGAAAAGCCTTCTCACGACGAATCCACGCCACCAGCAGTCTTTGTCGTAGGCTTCAACGAATAATCCTTCTGGTAAAGGAACAGGTAACGGCGTTTGAGGCGGAATAGGCCTCATATTATCCTGATGCACCTTCTCTACCAGTGCTTCTCCATTATTCCTTACGAAATTGTCCAACTCTATGCTGTAACGACCGTGGCGGCCGCTGGGAGTTTTGACAGTTCCTTCAAGCCAAGCTCCGTCGTATGCTTTCTTCTCGCTGCGAAACTCCACTTTCATTCCTTCCGTCCATTCCATTCTCTCGGTTTCTGTTTACTGAACCAAATCACCAGCTTCTTTATATCGTATGAAATATGTCCAAGTTATTTCTGATCAACTAAGAAAATAAATTAACCATAATTTTCCATCTTTTAAGTTTACTATTTCTTTTAGACTTGGTTATCATAACTAGTTGTCAGACCGGCAGTGACTATAGTCATTTCTGGTTGCTATCTCATTGCTATAGTAGTTAAATTTATCACTTTTATTCCAACAAAATTGTAGGCTTTTTTTTTAATTGCCAAGCCTAATCTTATCACTTTTATTCAAAGAAAATTGTAGACTTTTCTTTTTTAACCGTATGGTGAATCCGTAATTGCCAACCCTAATTTATGGGAGACCCAAGATCAAATCTCATAGCTGCCACTATAACACCAAGAGCATAGCCTAATCTATGGGAGACCCAAGATCAAATCTCATAGCTGCCACTATAACACCAAGAGCATAACCAACCACCTGTAAGTCGGGTATGCTAAGTTCCTATGATTTTAGCAAGAGCAGACTCACTGGAAAGGGGAATCCGCCCCCTCTAGCCGCCACGACAACAGATCATTGTACTCAAACCACACATTACTGTACAAAAAACTGTAGACTTTTACTCTGATTAAATCATCTCTTAACCAAGCAAAAACAATTTTAAGATATACTATAAACCCTAATATCAATATCTTATCATCATACAGAAATAACTAATTATCAAAATAGCTATTAAATTTGTTTGACAATTTTGTTTTAACTTTCCCATTTATTTTGACGGCGTAAATTTATTTT
This sequence comes from Pinus taeda, assembly GCA_000404065.3. Taxonomy (NCBI): domain Eukaryota; kingdom Viridiplantae; phylum Streptophyta; class Pinopsida; order Pinales; family Pinaceae; genus Pinus; species Pinus taeda. The sequence continues at coordinate 30,660 of APFE030258697.1, forward strand.
AATCCTGAATTTAAAGGATAAACTTTTCGCAACCTAAGTATTTCAGAGAGTACTATCACTGGAAAAAAATTCACATAAAAAAACCGCCCCAAAAGATTCCAGAACCATAGGCATATGGACCGTAGTTGTGGAAATTGGTTACCAAGACTAATAGCCGCTACCCAACCTTTTCATTATTACTATTACTTCATAAGTCTGTAATAGTCCCCGGCCAGAACTTTTCATTATTAGCATTAACTCATACAACTATGCTTGTTGAGTATTATATTCCTGGTGGAATCTTTCTATCCGTTTTCTTTGATCTACTTGCAAATAGAATGAGAATCACCCAAACTGTGGTGACTATTCATGGGTACTATATACAATGCCAGACTATTCACGGGTACTATATGCAATGCGATTTCATTAGATAGTCAACGAGATGAATTAGGTAAAATACCTGAACTGTCTATTTATCAGTCCTAGATCCATGCTGGGTTGGGCTACCTCGAACCTAAATGAATGACATTTTTTTTTGTTTATAAAACTATCTATTTATCGGTCCTAGAATCTAAATGAATGTTTGGCCTTTTTCTGGTTATAATAATTTCTAAAATCAGGGTAGTCTAAAGAAAAGATTTCAAAACTTGATGATCAAAGAATATAAATCTGAAATAGGCAGGATATAATTTGAGCAGAAATCATCAAATGATTGTTTAACTAGACTACCTAGAATATAAGTGAACACTGGGGCTGATTTGGTTATAATAATTTCGAAGATCAAGGTAGTTGAAAGAGAAGATTATAAATTTTGTTAATAAAAAAATATAAATCTAAAATATTTATGAATCAAAAATATAAATCTGAAATATGTATAAATCAACCAAACTCGCTACATACCTTGATGAGAAAGTTGTTACAGTTTACACACTTTGCATTGTAGTTTTTCACCACCTTCCTCCAAACTTGTTCTAATATTTAGTTACCTTTATAGATGTGTGAAAAAATTATTAGAATAGTATGTCTTTAAATAGGTTACAAAGAGAAGAATACCATGGGTTGTAATTACTAATAGATGGTATTGGCGCATGGTATTAATTCATGGTATTAATAATCCATAGTATTGGCCCATGGTATTAATCCATCTTATTGTAACAAAACCTATTTACTTTTCTTTTCTTTACCTCAATTTTTTCTTAATTATTAATTTTATTTTATTTTTATTGGAATATAATTTGACTCCGATAAATGTCTACATACCAAGATAGGATAAGACAAGTCATTACAACATCTCTTCCACATTGGATTAGTGATGAGCACAACACAATAAATAAAATTGACTTAGGATAACTAATAGATGAAATGAATCTTTTCTGAGCACTTTTTTTGGTATTTTTGTTCAAAATCGGCTAGAAAATTTTTAGAAACCAAAATTTTAAGTTGTTTAATACTTGGAAAATATAATTCCTATTTTTCTTTAGTGTGCTTCTAGGATTTCCAACGAGCTTCTAAGAAAGATATTTCCAAACTAAGTATAGTACTTGGTCAAACAAAATCATATGACTAGTTACAACCCCAAGAAGTTGGCTACACAACTAACCCAATATGGCCCACAAACTCTTGGTGTTCCATCTCTTACTGTTAGGGTTTGGTTATTTATAGTTTTCTCTTGTTGTTCAATAATAAAAAGGCCATTTAGCCTCATTGTAAACCGAGAGGTGTATGGAGCTGCCACATCTCTTGTAACAGATAACCTACCGTCCCCCATGTTTTCGTTTTGTATGTAAGCATATTTCAAGTCTTTGATATTAATGAAATGAAATTTTATTTCTACTGCATCTCTTCATGTTTTTATATGTATTTTTTTGCATTATTGTATAAGTCTCGATCATATGTAGAGGAAAAAAAAATCCATTTCCTATCCATTATATAATATATAAAGTAAAGGTTAGCCAAACAAGCTATTAAATTTCCATGGTAAGAGGGACCATTTCATATAAATTATATGAAATAGAATCATAATAATAAATAACTAATTAAAAATTATAACTAATTCATTCCAACATGTACAAAAAAAATTAATTACTTAACTTACAATATATTACAAAATATAAAAAAACTACCATAATTTAATCAAAATACATAAATAGCATAATTAACTTACTAACCCACAAGATGTCAATAGATATCCAAAATTTTATTACATTAGTCATCAAAGATTAAGTTATTACAATATGGATGTTTGGTAGTTATTAAAATTTAATACATAAAGGACTAATGACTTCAAATCTCTAATGTTTGCTACTATGAAAACTAGGGTTTGGCACTAAAAACAATCATGGTTGTGTCAAGAAAGGGCTCAACTACCCCCTCTAGCAAAACCATCGTCAAAAAGGGGGAAGACACAAATGTCTTTCTTCACCAAACTCAAAAATCAATGTGCATTCAAGAAATCCTAAGCCACCCATTGAAGAGACAGAGGGGGAGGAAATGGCACCAGGCACCAACAAGGCAACAAAACTATAGGTAAAGATTCCAACTCTAAAGGTATCAGACATTGAGGTAATTGCTTACAGAGAATACATGCAAGAACACACCATCATTTGTAAGTTCATCAATTTTTGGCCCTCTACAAAAGTGCTAAAGTGGTGGCAACAACAAAGACGGTGCTCCAAGAGAGGCATAAAGATCCATCTTTGATCCAAGAGTTTCTTCATAGCGATCTTTGATCTACTTGAATACCATGATCGCATCATTGAAGGATGCCCTTGTCTCTTCAACTCAATAGTATTTTACATGCAGCAGTCGAAGGAAACTTTTAACCCAAAGAAGGAAGATTTCATGAGAGTGCCAATCTAGATCAGACTCTATTCACTGCCAACAGACTAATGGGAATCTTAAATCTTAGGACAAATAGGCAACAATATTAGGGAATACATTAACATGTTAGAGAGGACTTAATTAATGCATTACATCTCCTATGCAAGAATTTTTGTCTACATGGATGTCTCAAGAACCCTCGAAAAAGAAATAAATCTCATTTTCTGAGATGAGGCATAGATGCAAAACATATACTATGAGCATATTTCATTTCTCTTTAGAAAATTATATGAGTATGGGCATCTCTACCAATATTTCCCTCAGGACACTTCACCATTAACTAATCCCCAACCACAACAAGGTGTGAATGATCAAGGGTTTACCAAGGTAACCTCTTGAAATAAACAAGCTAAGAAAACTCAAGGTAAATCGACCTCATCAAGCCAAGCTAACATAAAAAAACTACTACAAGTGCTTTGGACATGACTGATAAATGAAGGAAGGGAAAGAGCCCTATTCCTAAACCACAGAACTTCTGAATGAATCTAATCTCGTGCAATATAATGTCTTAATTGACCTACAAAAAAGACTTCTAAAACAGAAGATTATGATTGACAAGTAGGAAATTATTTTCCTCCTAGAAACAAAACTCGATTTAGATATTATTCCCTCCTTACAAAATCAATGTTGGAAGGGATATGGGAATGTTGCCAATGTTGCAAAAGGAACAACAGGAGGTCAAATTATCCTCTAGAATCAAAATTGAATGAATCTTAAAACAACAATCTTTGCACCCAATATTTTTTCCATTGTGTTTCAACTCAATGGGTTAGTTGAAATCCCTTGTGTCGCTAACATGCATGGACCTCATCGAGGAGAGGAAAATCTCAGCATGCTAAAAAACCTAAATAAAATGAAAGGAGTGATCCCAGGTACCCATAGGATCATAGGAGATGATTTCAATATGATCACTAAGTTGAATGAGAAAAGGAGGCCTCACAAAGTTGGATAGAGATGTAGAAGCCTTCAAAGAAACCATAAATAGTTTGGAAATGGTGGATGTGGAAAAAATGAATGGAATATTCACCTGGAACAATAAGAGAGGAGGAGAAAGGAAATTCCTCAAGGCTGAATCATTTTCTCATTTTAGAATCCATCCTCTTTGCCAACCATGAAATTGAAGAAACAATTATCCCTTGTACAAGCTCATATCACTCCCTAATGGTGTTAGAGATTCAACCACTTGGAACCCTTAGGAGCAAACCATTTGAGTTTGAGGCATTCTGGAATGAGAACCATGAATACCAAACTATAATAAAGGAGTGATGGGATGATGACCTTCACTTAAGAGGCTCAAAAAATTATTGCTTCGAACAAAATCTTAAGCATAATAAAAGCATAATCAAGAGATGGAATAAGGAAGCTTTTCGGGACATACTCAAGGAAAAGGAATTTCTATAAAAACACATGGAGATGCTCCAATAGTACATAATCCTTAATGGTACCCCGACTCAACTACAAAAAAAAGAAATAATTGCATCAAAAATGGGAATTTAGAGCCAATCAGAGTGAAAAACTATGGCAAGAAAAGTCCTAAATTCAATGGCTCAAATATAGTCAAAGAAATACAATTTTTTTCCATAAGTCATTGATACAACATAGAAATTCCAATAGAACTCGATCATTGAAGAAATCTAATGGCACCATGATCACATCCCATCAAGACATTATGGTAGAGGTCAACGTTGTTTTGGGGAACTCTTGGAGAAACCTAGTAAGAATAGGAGCCACACAATTTAGGAGATAATTCAAAACATCTCTAGAGTCCTTAATGGTGACCATAATACTTCATTTATTGAAGAAATCATTGAGCAAGAGATGGATGAGTTCGTTATTCCCATTCCCTCACACAAGGGACTTGGACCTTATGGTTTCACCACAAACTTTCTGGCCCATGCTAAAGAATGAGATACATGCTATCATGGATGACTCAAGACATTCCAAATCAATTCTTGGAGCTCTCAATGCCACTTTTCTTACTTTGATTCTGAAATAAGATGGGGTTGCTACTCTAGAGAGGGATTGAACAATAGCCATATGCAACATCATTTACCAGATTATGTCAAAGGTTATTGCAAACAGACTTAAGCCTTTGCTTCCTCTCCTAGTCTCATAAAGAAAATCAAGCCCTGTAGAAGGGAGACAAATTATTGACAATATAATCCTCTCACATTAGATTGTTCACTCTCTTAAGATCATTAATAAACTGGGGATGATGATGTATCTTGAAATTTCGAAATCCTTTGACCAAATTAGATAGAAATGTTTGAAAAAAATCTAAGGGTATTTCTCTTTCATTAGGAATGGATTTCCTAGATAATGGCTCTAGTGACTAGGGATTTATTCAAAATATTAGATAACAGAGACCATAATCATCTCTTCTCCCCCCCTCAAGGAATTATACAAGGGGACCCTCTTTCACCCTTTTTATTCATCCTAATGGACGAAGGATTTGGAAGAAAAATCGTTGTTGCCAAATAAAGTAATAACCTCGATGGTTTCAAGCTCCACGAAAACTCTCGAGCCTCCACCCACCAACAATTCATGGATGATACCCTTATTATTGGAATCCACACTACCATAGAGGCTTGGAAATTCAAGAAAATCCCCAACCTTTTTTCATAGGATTTAGGCACCTCCATTAACTTGCTGAAATCCAGAGTATTTTTCTTTAACACCCCTCTTTCCATTGAGAGAAACATAGTGAGGATCTTAGGTTTTCAAATATACTCCATCCGATCCAAGTAACTCGGGGTTCCCCTCACTAATAAATTTCTCACAAAAGTCACCTTAGAAGACTTGCTAACAAACTATAAGTCATACTCAACAAATGGACCTTCCAATCCCTTAACCTAGTCGGAAGGCTTGGCCTAGTGATGTTAGTGAGCCATGCATCTTTATATTTTTTTCTGCATTAGTTTCTCCTAAAATTATTTTAGATACCATCCATAACCTCCAAAGAAACTTTCTCTAGAGAGGTTCAGAGGAAAAGAGAAAGTGGTCACGAGTACATAGACACCCAACTGCACAAGGCTACAACCTTCTCTCATTCTCTAGCTTCTACTAGAAGGGAGCTATGACCCCCTAACTCTTATACTGGTTGATATGTTTATGAGTATGTAGGTGTTGACCTACCTAAGTTTACAACCTCCACTCATTCTCCAACTACTACTGGAAGGGAGCTCCAACCCCCTAGCTCTTGTACTGGTTGATATGTTTACCAGTACGTAGGTGTCAGCCTACAAAAGGCTACCACCTTCATTCTTTGTTCAAGGACCATGTTTCATAAATTTTCAGACTAGATACTCTTGCTACACAAAAACACCATATGTAAGCCATGTTACATCAAATTTTCATATTGGAACTATTAGTAACATTGAACCTCAAAATCAATCACCAATGCAATACAACTGCCTCAACCAATCAATGAAACTCATCAACTCAATCATCAATCTCTCAATCAACCACAACAGAATCAAACATTGAAACTCATCAACTCTGAAACTAAATCATTATTCTTTGAATCAACTACAACTAAATCAATAAAACACTAAAACGTCTGACATAACTGAATCACCCAATCATCAATTTCTGATACAACTGAATCAACCATTCACTCAAAACCCAATCAACCAACACTTAATCAAAATTCAACCAATCAACTAGAACAGTGAGCTCATTGTAACCAAAACACAGAGTTAGACCTATAACACTGCATCAATAACTAGAACCAACTGCAACCTCAAAAATCATATGTCAGAATGTATACTCTACTTCAATGAAGTGAACCTGCATGTATACGCTACATTCTTTAACCCAACCTGTGTATACCTCTAAAGATATTGAATCATCACACTTATGAACCAAAAAAATTACTAACCAATGACATTCTGAATATCTACTATCGTATTACTGAGTTTGAAACAAATAATAGCAAAGATCACCCTTCTTACTCAGTCAATTAATCAAAGAGACTCAATCTCCTTATACAATCAATTTAATTTCAGATCCAATTAAAACACCATTGACAAACAGTAGTAAAACAGCAACACTGATTAGATAGATTAGTCATCTCTGAACAACAATCTTTTCTTCTGCATACGCTACGTGAAAGTGCCGAACCAACATGTATATGTGCCTTCACTAAGGTGAACCAAAATATAGATCTAAAAATAATAACTTATAACTTTGCAGTTATTATAGACTTCACATATACCCATATCAGAGCATTTAAAGGAAAAAAAATTGTTAGCACTCAGATATAGCCTATCCATTATCATATCACATAATGATAAGTCATTTTATATCTTATGATCTCGATCGATCATTAGATCTCATCCATCATCAAACACTCATGTGCATACTTAGTTCAGATAAAGAAAAGGTTCAGTAACCCACAACATGCATATTTTCTTTTGATCTATGTCTTCATAAGATTTCCATTTATTGCACTCTTAGCCCTTTGAGCTTCTCCTCCTTATATAATTAGAGCCTTTTTCAATACCTCCGACCAAAAAAACACTTAGAACTTGTGGTATTCTTAGACAAGATCAAGTAACCATTATCCCACTCAATATTGTGGGCTAGTACTGTTAGGTCCCTATAATACTAGTGATTCCCCATTACTATTGTCATTGTAGCCCTTATTGTTATTATTGTGCCCCTATTTCTCTCATATTGTTATTAGTGTGCCCCATAATAGCCCACTATTATTATTGTTGTGCCCTTATATTATTATTGTTATGTCGGCTTTCATTATATTGTGACCCCTTAGACTCTTATATATAGAAAGGAGGTTTAATCATTTGTATCATTCAAGAATTGTTCATTTGTGTAATGTAGATGAGGTTGCCCCCTTGAAGAGGCTATTTTTTAAGTCATTGATCTATATATTCTATCTTTTTGTGAGTGGGTTTCATAACATTTGATATGAGAGCCATTGGATTCTAGGGTTTCGCTGCTCCAAATAGGTCATTGTGGCATTGGTGATGTGAAGTTTTTGCTACGAAGTTCCAGAAGCTAAACCAAAAACCCATTTGAGCCGAAATCATTCTGAACTTCGGCTCCGAATTGCAAATTTTTCATCGCTATATTTCCAAAGATATGATCTGAGGAAGTTAGGGTTTTTGCAAGCTTCATAATTCCATCTCAAATAGGTCATCATGGTATGTTCGTTATAATTGTTTTTCTATGAAGGTACAGTCTCTGACATTAAAACCCATTTGAGCCAACATATCATAGAATCTTGGTTTCGAATTTCAGCTCTTATCTCACTATACTCTCGGAGATATGATCCAAGGAATTTAGGGTTTTTGCAAGCTCATGAATTACATCCCAAACAGGTAACCTTACGAAAATCATCATAACTTTCCCTCTGAGTAGTAGATCAAAATTTCATAAGAAGTTTAAAAAGCAAGACAGACTTCTGTTTTATGTGCATTGTGTTCAAGTCTGAAGGTTGAAACAGTGACATGTGACACTTCGTACAATTTAGCTCTATTGAAAGAGTGTATAATTAGGTCATCTCGGGATATTCGGCATAACACCTTCTTGGAGAATCCAATTTTGATCATACTAGTGCTTTTGGAAAGAGGACTCAGGGACCTACCACATTTTGCAATGTTAGATTGTGGAGATCTAAAATTTCATAGATACATCAAATTCAATATTGAGCTCCTAGAAAGTGAAAAAAGGTGTGTAGTTGTTTTAAAATTTTGCATAAGCTTTGTTTGAAAACTTAGTTTGAAGGAGTTCAAGTGGCATAGTGAAGCATAATTATCATTAATTTATGCCCCAAAGAAAGAAAATTGAAATACCTAGTAAGAAACCTGAAATCTTTAGCATGACTCGTGAAGAAGAGGAAGAAATGCAACATGATATATCAAAATTACAAGACGAAGTGCAACAAATTTCACTCTCACAAAAAGTAACAAAAGCTAAGATGGATGGTTTAAATAAAGGCATGGAAGCTAAGATGGATGGAATGGAAGATAATATGGATGGTTTAAAGAAAGGAATGGAAGCTAATATGAATGACATGGAAGCTAAGATGGAAGGAAAAATGGAACATTTTAAGATAGATTTGACAAACTTTCTACAAGAAATTTTTACTAATGGTGAAAGGGTAGTAAAGGAAACTCATGATGAGAACAAAAGAAATGTTAATCGTGATTTTATAGACTCTAAATTTGGATTAAAGACCCACCATGTTCCAAATATTGATATGAGGAATTTTGATGGCAAGGATGCCATAACATGGATACTACAGATGGAGAAATATTTCGATCTCCATAATGTGCAAAAAACCACAAAAGGTATGCATTGCAACTTTATATTTGGATCCAAATCAGTTTGTATGGTATTGATGGCATTCCTCTCATAAACAAGCTACCACTTGGGAAATTTTTACAAAAGAAATAATAACACATTATGAGTATACAAAAAGCAACACCCTTTTTAGCATCCAACATGGGGTTCGCCTTTGGGAACCTGATTCATTGGAGAAGGCATTCAGGTTGGCAAGAAAAATGGAAAGAAAAATGTTGGCAACAACAAATCCTACCACTCACAACTATAAAGATGGAGGTGTTTTTGCCCCTAGCCTTCCACAACCTACAAGGTTAACACCACAACAATCAGAAGAAAAAAGAGAAAAAGGGATTTGTTACAGTTGTGATAGAAAATACACTAAAGGTCATAAGTGTGCTGAGAATAAATTATTTTACATAGATTGTGAAGACGAGGAAGAAAAGGAACAAGAAATGTTAAAAGAAGAGCATAAACACCAAGAACAAACCCTAGAGAAAGAAGAAATGAATCTGACCATATCTTGTAATGCATTGTCTGGAATTACCACTCCTCGAACTATCAAGATAGAAGGACATATCATGAAGAAAAAGGTAATAGTGTTGCTTGATTCAAGAAGTACTCCTAATTTTATTCATTGTAAGATAGCTAAGGAATTGAATTTCTTCCTATATCTAGCACTAGAGTGTCAAGTGATGGTTGCAATTGGAGGAACCATAAATTGCTCTGGAAAGTGCCATAATAACAAGTTATCCATGGGAGAATATGTATTGAATAGTCAAATGCTTTCCATTCCAATGGGTGATGTTGATGTTCTACTAGGAGTCTAATGGCTACAATCCATAGGTACAATAGCTTTTAATTTTCAAGAACTTTTCATGAAATTTTGTTCAGAAGGAAAGGAATTTGAATGAAGGGGTATTGCAGGGAAACCAATAAAGATAATCAGCTCTAACAGAATGACAAATCTTCTAGAGAAAGAACATCGAGGCATAATTGCACAATTATGTTCGCTAGAGGTTCCCGCATCGAAATCATCTATTTTGCCATATCTCCAAATAGTCTTGGACAATCATTCCAATGTATTGGAGTCTCCCAAAGACCTCCCACCTATTCATGATCATGATCATGTTATACATTTTACTCTAGAAGCAACAAAGGCCTTTGAACATCTTAAAGAGGCAATGTGCCAAGCAGCAGTCTTAACTATGCCAAACTTCACAAAAACCATTATTATGGAATGTGATACCTCAGGAAATGGAATTGGTATTGTTTTAATGCAAGAAGAAAGACCTATTTCTTTCCCAAGTTGTCCAATCAAAGGAAAGTATTTACACAAAGCTATTTATGAGAAGGAAATGTTGGCAATACAACATGCACTTAAGAAATGATGACCCTACCTAATGGGAAGACACTTCAAGGTAAAAACGGATCATGATAGCCTTAAATACATTTTAGAACTAAGATTATCTTCAGAAGAGCAGCAAAAATGGGTCACAAATTTGTTGGGTTATGACTTTGAAATCATCTACAAAAAAGGGAACCAAAATGTGGTGGCAGATGCACTCTCAAGAAAGGATGAGGATGTGGAAGAATTTCTTTGCATCATTTCTATTATCCAACGATATTAGATAAACGAAGCAAGGAATGAATGGAAGAATGACAAAGAAGTGTGGGCACTCATTCAAAAGTTACAACAAGATCTCAATACATCTAATACATTTAGGTGGAAAATTGATTCGTTATGCTACAAAGATCTCTTATACCTATGTAAGAATTTTCAACTCAAACAAAATATTCTTATGGAATTGCACACTTCTCCCTTAGGAGGGCACTCAGGATTTTCAAAAACTTACCATAGGGTTAAGAAGGAATTTTTTTGGGATGGCCTTAAATAGGATATTCAAAAGTTTTTGGCGGAATGTTTGGTTTGGCAACAACATAAAGTTGAAACAATTAAGACCTCGGGTCTATTATAACCTTTATTCATTCAATGCCAACATTGGGAGGAGGTTTCAATGGATTTTATCACAGGTTTACCCAAGTTCGAAGGAAAGAGTTTCATCATGGTGGTAGTTGACAGACTTACCAAGTATGCACACTTTTTTCAATTATCTCATCCATTTAAAGCCAATACAGTTTTCTACTGCAATTATGGAAACAATTCAAAAGCTACATGGAAACCCAAAGATTATTGTAAGCGATAGAGATCCCATTTTCATTGGAAATTTTTGGACATAATTATTTTCCTGTCTCAGTACTCAGTTAGCCCATAGCTCATCTTATCATCCTCAATATGATGGGAAAACTAAGATAGTAAACAAATGTTTGGAAGGATATCTTCATTGCTTTGTCTTTGATAAACAGACACAATGTGTCAAATGGTTGCATCTGGTTGAATAGTGGGATAACACTTCCTTCCATACTGCGGAAAAAATGACCCCATTTATGGAACTTTATGGACATCATCCACCATCCATCACATCATATTTAAGAGAAAATTCTAGGGTTCAAGCAGTGGAAGATCACATCGAGAATCAATAACAAGTTCTCCAACTCTTAAAGGATAACCTCACTTTGGTGAAGAATAGAATGAAACAATAGATAGATCAACATCACAACGAAAGAAGTTTTGATGTATGTGACTAGATATTCCTATAGCTACAACCATATAAACAAATGTCCCTCAAGCCAGCTAAGAAGGATAATAAATTATAACCAAATTATTATGGTCCATGCAAGGTGTTGCAAAATATTGGTACTATGGCATATAAATTCGAGCTTCCTGCACCTTCCCTAGTGCACCTAGTTTTCCATGTTTCATGTTTAAAGAAGGTTATAGGTGACAAGCTCCCAGTTCAAACAATATTGCCAAAACTTGACAAGGAAGGAAAAATTATATTGGAACCTAAAGAAGTCATAGAAACAAAAAACTCAATAACTACGAAATCAATCAATTTCAGAGTATCTTATCAAGTGGAAGAACTTACCCATTGAATATTCCTCATGGGAGGATGATGATTTTATACACAAGCATCTAGAACTACTCAAGTATTGAGCGCAACACTTTTTTGAAGGAGAGGGGGATGTTAGGTCCCTATAATACTAGGGATTCCCCCATCACTATTTTCATTGTAGCCCTTATTTTTATTATTGTGCCCCTATTGTCCCCATATTGTTATTAGTGTGCCCCATAGAATCCCACCATTGTTATTGTTGTGCCCTTACATTATTATTGTTATGTCGGGTTTGATCATATTGTGACCCCTTAGACTCCTATATATCAAAAGGAGTTTTACTTATTTGTATCATCTAAGAATTGTACATTTGTGTAATGTAAAGGGGGTTTCCCCCTCAAAGAGGCTAATTTTTAAGTCATTGATCTATCTTTTCTATATTTTTGTGAGCTGGTTTCACAACAAATACCATGGTATCAACCCTTGTTATTCTTTATCCTTAACTTTCCATCCCATACATGCTTTTCCTTTTGTGAAACTGTGTGCATATGTATACATTCCTTTTGTTCTATATACCTACTTGTATACGCTACTTGGACTAGGTGAAACAATGTATATAACTTAATCCAACTTAAAACATTATTTTTCTTTAATTGCTTGATTTTGATCTATAACCCTTTGTTCCATCATCATGTTCTTCTATACCATTACTTTGTTACCTCTTAATAGACCTGTTACAATATGAGTTTCCGTCATACATCACTTCTGAACTCATTCATTTGAATTTCCCTACATTTTGTCACATCTGTAAACACAAATACCATGCATTCTATCACATCTTGTTTATACCTTTATCAATTAGTCCATTAATCAAATAGGTTGTCATTAAGGACAACTCATGAGGAAGGTTTCTTCTCAAGGAAAATACTAACACAATCTCCCTGTATCAATCCTTTGACCATTATTCTGTCCCTTCATTATGTCACCTCTGATATCTTTGTGTTCCATCATTCTGTCACCTCTGATTTGTCCTATAGATTCATCTAGTTACCATATAAAATTTCGTTTCCATCAAGGACAAGACATGCATCATAATACCAACAATCTCCCCCTTTGGACTTGATGGAAACTACTTTGGTGTTTGGTCACCGCAACTTGTAAATAACATCAAGACAAGCACTAAGATTTTCAAAAGATCAAGCTACTCTCCAAACACCAAGCTACTCTCCCCATTTGAAATCAACGGAAAATGGTTTACCAATGTTAAATGAAAACTTCCATATATGAACTACTAAATATGAACACTGATCATGCTCCCCCCTAGGCACATGTTAAATTCTCTGATCAAACTCCCCCTTGGTACATGCTAAGATGCACTATACTATACATGCTCTGCCTAAGCATATGCAGAGTCTATAGAAATACTTTTGAAAGAATAACATGACTCTATAACTCAACTATGTGAGTATGAACTTCCTATCAGCAATGACTCATACATACATCAATCACCTAGCTAAGCAAGGATACACCAAATTTGACTCATCCATCCAACCATGTGGGTTTACATATTTGACATGGTCTTAAAAGTCAATACATGATTGAATATGACAATTATTACATCATAGGTATTTACATGACCTTTACATGAAATGATATACATGACATTTGTAAAAAATACCAAAGATATAAATAGGACCACGATAGTTATCAGCAACTATCATACACCATATATGATTTTCACCTTAAGCATCTGTCAACAGCATCCAGAACAACAATCTGTATATGTCCATCATCAATTTGCAATATAAGACAATGTGCCTTTAATATCATCAACTTGTGACAAAGTATGCCACATATAGATATTAGCACATCCTCCTTATGTTATCAAGATCAACTTGCTTTGTTTCCTTAGTAGAAAAAGCCTTAACATATCCTTCCATGAATCAACTAAACATATGCCACATATCCAAGAAGTAACACAAAACCATTCAGATCATATCATATGTATGTGAAAACACCATAGTCATCATCCATGACTATACCATCATCATCGTACCAAGAACTGCATGATCTTTCGATAACAACCCTGAATATATCAACCATCATAATCAACATATGTGAGAATCAAACATATCATCATAAAGTAAGAAGTCATCATCATTATGTGACTAAGTAAGCCATGTCTCCAAATAACCATGTATTCAAATATATATGTCTTCATGAAATCTACAATAACACCATTCTCTTGGCCAACCAACATTATTTACCAATGTGTAATTTAAGTAGTAATCCATGTATCAGCATAATATGTATCCATCATAGAGATAACAATATGTATCTAGCTTCTCATCTAAGTGAAAATAAAACCATGAGCTCACAGAAATTTGTCAAGATTTCTTGATACCATCAGAAACAACAATCCACAAACAATATACCATGTGAGAGCCAAGAACTATAGGAATCCTCATCCATAACTGCACCATATGAACTTTATGTAACTTTGAATGCATGATGACAATAGCATAAAAGAAATGAGTGACACTTATCAAATAATGAAGTTGTGTACTCAAGATTTATTCTTCTCCTTGACCTTATTAAGATCATCATGTAAGAAACATACCATATGTACTATATGCATCATCAAAAGAGTCATCTACAATCATCCATAAATCTGATCTTAATAACAACTATGTGGCCCAAGCAATATAACTATCATGTGAGACTTCATCATAGGAAACACATGACTACAACATATCATGATGTATCATTTAAGTACTTCAAGAACATAAGCATAATCACCATCATTATGTACCAAGGACTTCTAATCATAATGCCAACAATGCATTAGAAGCATAGCATATTCTCCCTATGAACCTATGCCAATTGTTTACTGTCATATCTGATTATTGCATATATTAGTAAGAATCATCAAGGCATCATCATCAACTAGTTATACATCAAGTCATTAGCAACTTATGAGGGTTAAAAGCACTTCAAAATAACATCCACGGACTATAATCATCAATAAGATAGAAAAAGACAATTGATAATTGTATGAACCACATCAAACCCTTTTTCTAAGTCCGTCCCATTCCTTCTTCATCAAACCAACATATACACGACTGTGCAATTTCTAACTCGTGTATATATCCAACTTGTCTTCATAATACCTATGTATGAAAATTGGAACACTGAAATTTCGTACTTTTAGTTTCCCCCGATTCTATTATGACTATACCTGGTCCTAGAACTTTTGTTGAAACATCAGTTCCAAGAACATCATTCTCATGATGATTCTTAATCAAAGACTCCATTGTACTCTTGTTTCTAGTCATTTGAGGACTAGAGAGAAAGATCACACGTTATCTAATCTTCATTTGCTTGATTCTTTGTGGATTCATCTTTCTCAGATTTTCTGATATAAATCTACTTATTTGATTTCTTACAATATTGTCTACGATGATCCATAGACTTGTCCCTGCATTCTTTCGCTATATGAACAAACTTGTTACAAGCATAATATATTATATGTTTCATATTCCTTCTAAAGCAATCAATGGCTTTATGACCAAACATATTGCAAGAAAAACAATATCCCTTAAAGTAACTGGAAGTTGATGATGTTTCTATGTGACGGTTATTAGCTTGAAACATTCTACTTCTGCATCTGTGTGCAACATGTCCAAAATTATGACATCTAAAACATTCAACATTATTCATCAGAGTAAAGAATCAATTAACAATTCAATATTTAGGAGTAAATGATTTTCTTTGAAGACTTTCTTTGCTTGGTTGTTGATGGGGTTGACCTCTTATCTCCTTGTTGAGAATTTCAGATTTTGCATTAGAGTTCCTTGCCTCAGTTTGTGAGCAAGATTCACTTTTAACAGTTTCATGAAAACCAGGACTAGATTTGATGGCAGGTGACTTTTGACTACTAATAATATTATCCCAAATCTTAGTAATGTCTTGAAATCTTAAAAGTTTATCCTCTTCTTCTAGTTTACCTTTTAGGATATTTACCTCAACCTGATATTTCTTTTCCTTTTCCAAATACTCCTTCTTCATGATTTCTTCACTTTTTCTTCCTTCTTCCACTTGATGTCCTAATTTGAGAATCTCATTTTCTTGTTCTTCATATGCTTGAGGTAGTTATTTATTATGCTTATTTGAATTTTCAAGATCTTCTTTTTGAGAGATGATCTCAGCTTCAAGACTTTCATAGTAACTAGATCTATCTTTAAGTTTCTTGATTGTTGTATCCTTTCCCTTGACTTCATTTCTCAATGATGTCACTTAATCTTGCATCATTTGACATTGATCTTCATTTTCCTTGAAATTCTTGCTTATATTGTTTCCTTCCTCGAACTGTTTTTTTTAACTTAGTAATCTCTTCATTGTAGGTACACTCCCTTTCGTCAAATAGATCTTCTTGATCTCTTATTATCTGTGAGCATTTTAACTTTTGTCTCTATTAGATTTCTTTCACTTTCACCCATAAGTGAAAATTCATTTGTTTCACTATCACTTTAATTATCTTCAATATTGCATGAACAGAGAAATCTATCACCAAAATACCAAAAATTAGTACTTGAAACTTCTTTTTCTTATTTATCTCCAATTTCAGGTGACTCTGAATATAAATACTTGCTTCCACCTAATAGCCAATTGTTTCTCCTTTTGTCATTGTTCCTTTGAGATGTCTTCTTCTTCTGAGGTGCTTTCTTCTTTTACTTATTTCCAATTGTTACAACAGATCTCCTCCAAGCGATCAAGCTTCTACCAAAGCACCTGCTTTGATACCAATTGTTGGGAAAATAACTAGGGAGGTGAATCAGTGTTTATAAATCAATAACTCTATACATTTCAACTCCACATTTTTAAACACAACTTTACTAAACCAAACATGGGTGTGTACACAACTCTTCTTAAGTATATAAGTGTATATCCAATGAACTTCCTATTTAGTTAATCCATCATATGTTTGTCTTGAGATAGTGCATTAGTACTTTACTAACCATTAGATAAACATTAACCATGTGCTGTAATAGATAAACCATCACACATAAGAAACAAACATGAACACCAAGATTTAAGGTGGAAACCCAATGTGGTAGAAAACCACCTACTATTGTTGTCTCTGTCTTCTTTTTAATATAAAAATGTTGTATACAATATTGTACTAGTGCAGAATAATGCCAGTACATTGGCACCCACCTACATAAGGCTACAACCTTCTCTCGTTCTCCATCTTCTACTGGAAGGGAGCTACAGACCCCTAGGTCTTGTACTCGCTGATATGTTTACCAATACATAGGTGCCAGCCTACAGAAGGTTACAACCTTCACTCGTTCTCTAGCTGCTATTGGAAGGGAGCTTCAACTCCCTAGCTCTTGTAAAGGCTAATATTTTTACCAATACGTAGGCACCGACCTACTAAAGGCTACCACCTTCATTCTTCCTCCAGGGACCATGTTTCATAAATTTTCAAACTCAATACTCCTGGTACACAAAAACACCATATGTAGGCCATGTTTCATTGAATTTTCATACTATACCCATCAATAACATTGAAGCTAAAAATGAATCACCACTGCAATACAACCTTCAGATACAACAACATCAAACAATCATTGAAACTCATCAACTCATCAACTCAATCATCAATCTTTGAATCAACCACAACTGAATCAATCAATGAAACTCATCAACTTTGAAACTCAATCATCAATCTCTGAATCAACTACAATTGAATCAATCAAATAATCAACCCTCTAATGTAATTGAATCACACTATCATCAATTTCTGATACAACATAATTAACCATTCACTCAAAACCCAATCAACTGACACTTAATCAAAATTCAAATAATCAACTAGAAAAGTTAGATCACTGTAACCAGAGCACAGAGTTGGACCCAGAACACTGTATCAACAAACATAACCAACTGCAACCTCAAAAATCATATGTCAGAATGTATACGCTACTTCAATGAAGCCAACATGTATGTATACTCTACTCTCTTTAACCCAACCTGTTTATACCCCTAAAGATACTAAATCATAATACTTCTGAACCAAAAACTATACTAACCAATGAAATTCTAAAGATCTATTGTCATATTACAGAGTTTGAAACAAATAGCAACAAATATCACCCTTCTTACTTAATCAATTAATCAACTAAACTCAATCTCCTCATACAATTAGTGTATTTTCATATCTAATGAAGACATCATTGACAAACAATAGTAAAATAGCAGCACTGATCAGATAGATTAGTCATCTCTGAACAATAAGATTTTATTATGCATAGACTACTTGGAAGTGTCGAACCAATGTGTATACTCGCCTTCATTAAGGCGAACCAACGTATAGATCTGCAAACAGTAACTTATAACTTAGCTTCTATTCTAGACTTCACATATATCCATATCATAGCATTTAAAGGAAAAAACATTTGTTAGCACTCATATAGCCTATCCATTATCAAATAATGTAATGAAAAGTCATTTCAGATCTTATTATCCTGATCCATCATTAGATCTCATCCATCATCAAACACTTAGGTGCATACTTAATTCAGAACAAGCAAAGCATTAATAACCCATAACATGCATATTTTCTTTTGATCTAACTCTTCATAAGATTTTGATTTCTTGCACTCTTATCCCTTTGATCTTCTCCTCCTTATATTCTTAGAGCCCTTTTCAATACCTCGAACCAAAACAATACTTAGAACCTATGGTATCCTTATGACAATATCAAGTAACTATTATTGCACTCGATATTGTGGGATAATATCATGGTATGAACCCCGTGTATTCTTTATCCTTAATTTTCCATCCCATGCATGCTTTTCCTTCTGTGAAACTGTGTGCATACGTATACTCTCCTTTTGTTTTATGTACCTGCTTGTATACGCTACTTAGACTAGGTGAAACAACCTATATAACTTAATACAACTCAAAACATTATTTTTCTTCAATTTCTTGATTCTGATCTATAATCCTTTGTTCCATCACCATGTTCTTCTATACCATTACTCTGTTACCTCTGGATAGACCTGTTACAATATTAGTTTCCATCATACATCACTTCTGAACTGATTTCTTTGAAGTTCCTTGCATTTTGTCACATCAGTAAACACAACTGCCATGCAATCTATCACATCCTATTTATACCTTTATCAAGTAGTCCTTTCATCAAATAGGTTGTCATTAAGCACAACTCATCAAGTAGGCTTTTTATCAAGGACAACACTAACAAAATATCCATGTATAAATCCTTTGACCATTATGATGTACCATCATTATGTCACCTCTAATATATTTGTGTTCCATCATTATGTCACCTTTAAACTGTCATGTAGATTCATCTAGTTACCATATACAAGTGAGTTTCCATCAAGGACAACACACACATCATAATGCCAACAACTAGGGGTCTAGGTGGAATAGGCAAGTGGCCACAAATATCCACATATATAAGTCATCCCTCATTAGGAAGTAATGATCCCCATTCTGTGTAGAGCCTCCATGAGGTGTCGAAATTTCTGTTCAACCTGATCCCTAGTGACCCACTTGCCCTGGTGAAGGATTTGGCTCGCTTTCACAACTCGATATGGTTGGATCCTCTATTGGAAAGTTTTCTTGATATTCGTGTCCATACTCCAATGAGTTGTGTCCTATTCCATGTAGACTGGGTTTAACTCTCTTGGTGTGATTTGTTCTGCAATGTTAGATGTGTACAACAATGGTTGAAAGTATGGTCGAACACGGTCCACATTGAATAATGAGCATAGGCCAAGGAAATATGGAATGTTGAGCTGGAGGGAATTTTCCCCTACATCCTCGGTGATGGTGTATGACCCATATTAGAGCAAGAAAATCTTGCGGTGGTGCCCAGCAAGGAATTATTTTTATAAATGTAGCCAAACTTTGTCACCCACCTGGAACTTGTGTGGAACTCGATGCTAATCATGTCACTGCTTGTACTTAGCATTGGCTTTGTCTAATATGGCATGGACCTACTAACATATGTGTTCAATGCTCTCAATAAATATTTTAGCCTTTTCAACTTTGGACTGGACACGAGTCGAATCTATCTGAGTAGCTGCAAATGGTATGCCTACATCAATGGGACATAGTGGTTGGAATCCAAATCATACCTGGAAGGGACTGCGGCTAGTGGATCTATGGAGAGTTCTGTTGTAGATGTGTTGGAGATAAGGGAGGCTTTCATGTCATCTGTGTGGATGCTTCAAGTTGTACATGTGCAAAATGTATACGATCATCATACTGATGACATTTGTTTGGCCATCAATTTGGGGGTGGAAAGTTGTGGACCTAGTGAGATTGGTAGCCAACATCGACCAAAGACTTGACTAAAATATACTTAGGAACTTATTGTCGTGATATGAGATAATGGACAATGGGCTCCCAAAGTGTACCCAAACCCATTCAAGGAAGAGCTTAGTAGTGCCTTCTATTGTGATACTCTTCTAACATGTTTCTAGAATGGTCATCTTAGAGAATTTGCCGAAGACCATGAAAATGTAGTCATTTCCATGCTTAGTAGAAGGAAGGCCCAACATGCAATCCATGGAGATGGATTACAAAGGTCGACTAGGAGTAGGCTGAGGAGCATATAAGCCTCAATTCTTGATGGTTCATTTGGAAATGGCATAGGTAATTCAAGATTTGATGTACTTCCAAACATCTTGTCGAAGTTTCATCAAATAAAAATATTTTTGCACCAGTACCACTACTTTATCTATCCTGAAATTTCCAAGAAACCAACTGTAGTGCACCTCCCAAATCATATTGGCAGACTCCCATGAAGGAACATAGAGGTGTCCCAAGTGGCATAATAGTGCATCTTGGGTGTGAAAATTTGGAACTTTCTCACCTTCCAGGAGCATATGGTATGTGTTTCCAAATTCTGGGTCTCTTTTGTAAAGATATTGCTACCCATAGCCTCATTCCCACAAGAGTCAAGCACAGTTGTCAGTGCCATGATTAGTGTTTGTGTGGATGATCGTTTCCTTCCCCATAATGTAATGCTTCCATTTTCGGCAGGTCTACATAATGGAATACATATTTTTGTCATATGTGGGATACTTTTAGATTGTGTCTGAAAGTGTCTCACTATGATATACCACTGGATGCCCCTATTGAGTAAGAATTGCACCAATAGCATAGTCAGAGGCATATGTCTCAATCTCAAATGATGGTTGCAGGTATGGAAATGTGAGTACTTGTGTAGAGAAAAGGTGGTGCTTCAACTCGATAAATCCATTCTGTTGGGATTCAAAGCAAAATAAATTTTATTTCGCTCCTCCCTTGGTGACTTAACTCAAACACTAGGTGATATGAGAGAACCCCAACATGAACCTACGGTAGAAATTGGCAAGACCCAAAAGGTTGTGAAACTCTATTAGAGTGGTTGGGCATGGCCAATCCCACTTGACTCGTATCTTGGCTGGGTCCACATGCACATCCCACTCATAAATGATGTCCCTAAAATATGGAACCTAAGACATTCCAAAAGTGAATTTCTCTAAACTGCACACATCTTGTGTTTCCGCGGGGTTTGGAGGACCTGTCGAATATGGTGGAGGTGCTCTTCCCAACTCTGGCTGAAGATCAAAATTTCATCCAAATACACCCCCACGAATTATTTGGTGAGGGGTCACAAGATTTCTTCCATTAACCTCATTAAGGTTTCGTGGGCATTCATCACCCTCAAAGGCACGAATGGCCATTCGAAAAGGCCCTCCTTGGATTTGAATGTCGTCTTCCACACATAAGAGGGTTCAATTGCTACCTGGTGATAACCAGAATTTAAGTCAATCTTGTTGAAATATTTGGCCCCATTGGGCTAGTCCAAAAGGTTGTCAATCCATGGGATTGGATACTTATTTCAAAGAGTGATCTCGTTCAGCACCCGATAGTCAATACAGACTCTCCACATCCCCTCCTTCTTCCATACCAACATGATGAGGATCCCACAGAGTGATGAACTTGGCATGATGTGCCCTTTCTACAATAACTATTGAATCTTCCTCTTCATTTTTTCATTGTACACAAGAGAGTATTGATATATCAGTCCATTGGGTAGCGACATGCCTCAGGTCATATCGATGGAGTGCCTGACCTGACAGTGTAGAGGTATCCCTATGGGTGAGGTGAAAATGTCCTAATACTACTCCACAACCTTGTCCATTTGTTGTTGTCATGTAGAGGATCCCTGTTTAGAGACTATAGCCACAATCTTCTTCTTTCCTTGAGGGAGAATGATAATGAAATCAAATTTCCCATTTTGGGAAATGATCTTACTACATTGCTTCATAGTGATCAAAGAAATATTGGTAAGCAGTGCTACCTCCAGTATGTTGTACAACTTATTTCACAAAGTAATAATAAAAGTGTGAGAACTAGACTCATATATATCATGTCACTTCCACAAGTATGGTTGGCCTAATAATACATCACAAATTTCAAGAGGACCAACATCACACAGTACGTCATCTGTGAAGGGCTTGACATTGTAGGGAAGGTAGAACTGTTGGTTGATGTGGAGATCTCGCCCTTAGTGAAGCCACCCTATGGTGTACGGATGGAGGTGTGGTGTCGTCGGTAGACCCAAATGCTTCATAAACTCCGCTAAAATGAGGTTCTTTTGGCTCCCACTATCGATAATGAACCACATCAGAGAACCCTTTACCCACATCTATGAGTGGAAGATTCCCCCCTCCTTTGGATCTTCGGGCTCATCCTTCGAGATCTTGGTGGTGGCAGTGGTAGCACTAGGCTCTACTTTGATAATTTGATTCCCTTTGTCATTCCTCTTGTCACTTTCTAACTCAAAGTAAGAACATGAATTTGATTCAAAAGCCTTCATTTCAACTACCAGTCACTGCTTGGTTTTGCACACACTTATGTTGTGAGTGGGGCTCTTATGGAACTCACACCATTTCGTTGTGTCCTTGATCTTCATGGTGTTTTACTTTTCTTGGAGCTTCGACGAGTTGTCCTAGGTCATCCCTCCTTGGATTTGTCCTTTGTTTTGTGGTTTGGGGCATATTTCCCTTACTTTACATTCACAGATACAAATTCTCACTTCTTCTATTTAAATTTCTACTAGATCTTCACAGTGTATCGATAGGTGACGCTAAGAGAGGAGATATTCAAGAAATCCATCTTGTCCTAGATGTACTTATGTAGACATCCACAATAATTGGGTACCAAATGTCACTCTGAATCCTTGATACAGAACTTCATGTGAAGGGTATGGAAAACATTTGTGAACTCCAACACATTTTGGTCCCTTCCTTGCCGTACCATAGTCCACTTTATGTATTTATCTTCATAGATCCCGATAAGATAATATTATTCGTTGATGGTGTCTGGGAAATATTTCCAAGTGGCTGCAGCTTAAAATAGTGAGGATTCTATCTCATTGTTTTGATTACAGTAGGTTTCCCACCGGTCCTTCACATGCATGGTGGCTTTGAGGAGTGAAAAAGTAATCTTGTCTCGATTCAAAAAGTCATGAACTGGAAAATATCCTTCAAAAAAATTTAACCATCTATCTACGATGTTTGCATCTATCCTACCTTCAAATATGGGAATTTCAAAGTTAATTTGTACCTTAAAATAAGTGGTGCTTCTAGAGTGGTTGTTGGATGAAGATGCATCACCTCTGGGTAGTCACTGAAGGATCTCGGAAAAGTTATTCATCATCGCATTCAGTTTTCACTCAAGGGCTCCCTCGAGAAATATTTTGAAAGGATCTCTTGCTCCTTCATCTTTCTTTTCTTCTACCATGGGAGGTCATCGAGGTTTGTGAGGTTGGTCTTTCAAAGGTTTAGCTAGTTCGAGCCCCACCCCAACTCCTTACACACTAGCCTCATTTGGGACATGCAAGGAAAAATAGAGAAATAACATACCCCTCTAATACCGCTAATACGGACTTATGCAGGAACACAATAAAATACATAAGTACACATAAATACAAAGATGCAGCAGAAATAAAATTTCATTTCATTAATATCAAAGAACTAAAATATGCTTACATACAAAAATGGAAATAAACTAACTTGGTGATGGTAGCTTATCTCTGAGAAGATATGTGGCACATACATTCTTTTGAACTATGTTACAATGAGGCACAAGGGCCTTTTTATTATTGAACAATAAGGGAAAACCATAAACAACCAAAACCCTAACTATAGGAGATGGAGCACCAAGAGTTTATGGGCCCCGTTGGGTTTAGTTAGGAAGCCAACTTCCTGGGGTCGTAACTTGGTAATATTATCTCTGTGTGGCACATAGATTACCTCATTGGAAAGATATCTCTCAGTAACACAAGATTTACCATAGGCCCCTACCTACAATTATGGGTTTGTTGTGGTCCTCAAAAAAGCATTGTTTAGGGGGTCAAAACTACTCTGGAAGTTTAGGACCTGAGAAATTGCTAAAAATACTAAATGTTTCTATAAAAACGAAAGTAATGAAACTAACTAGACATATGGGTAGGTGGCCACCAATATCCACTTGGATTAGGTGCAGATACTTTTTACTGATGGATACGAAAAGGGCCTCCATACAGGACACCCTCGAGCCTTAGCAACCTCAAATATCCACTGATCCAATAGTCAACAGAGTCTGGGAATTGCTTCCTGAAGCCATATTTTGGGTTCTCTAGTAAGAATGAAATGCTTATAGAGTCAAAGAAATTCAAGTCATATAGGCAGTTCTCCTTAGTAGGGAGAAGATGATTATTCAAGGCTTTTTCTCGGTTTGATAGCTCCTTCTATAGTAAGGACTTTCTCGAGCATCAGACACCAGAATACTTCAACTCATATAGCTTGAGAAGACCCAAGCCTCTGCCCCAAAAACCTCTTCAATCACCCCAAGCATTCTAGAGAAATGGTCATCCCCTAACACAAATTTTTATAAGCTAAAATTCGACGAAGCCTCATGGGGTAATCCTAGTAAAGTAGGATTTGGAGTTTTCAAAAATCATTCTAGGAACATCCAATGGATGTATTTTGACAAACTACAACACAACATGAACAATGTCACAAAATTGCAAGCACTAGAGCAACGTATCAAATTAGACAAGTCCTACAACCCTCTGTCATTGATCGTGGAAGGGGACTCGACCATGGAAAAACATGTTGCACTGAAACTCTAGCATGGCACTTAGGTTAATAAGGTCACCACCAATTGGAGATTCTCTAAGCTCCTCTAGCACACAAAAGGCCACATCAACAACCCGGTTGGGGTCCACTTTCAAGCGATCAAAAGAAAAACCAACTCACTAGCCGATAAGTTGTCAAACACAAGAATTTATGGACAAGAGGTCATGTATTTTAGTGCATGGCATGGGCCACCTACCAACATGATGTTCAATGCTTGTGAGGACATTAATCCCAAGAACATATCAAATATTTCCCATAAGGAGCGAATCTAGTAGAGCTCCCTCCAATAGAATTCATCATGATTTTCAAGGACAATGGAAATGAGGGAAGTGTTCTCAAATATGTCACATTCTCCCTCCCATTCAAGGATCTTAATATAATCTCAGACATAGGAAACACGAGTTTCTTAAGATGATCTTAACACAACCACCATTCTTCTCCGAATAAACATTGCACACATCACTTTGCTACCTAGGAAATCTTCATAGTCAAGTGATGGGGAGGCATAATTATGTTTCCATAAGAAATTGTGGATTATTAGATAAAAGGGAGCTCAACACAAGTCATAATTCCAGCTTTAGCAACTGAAGTATCCCCTTCCTGCTCTCACACATCGGAATTTACATGTCATTCTATTTCACCACCCATTCTTCTCATTCACCTTGGATCTATAAGATGGATCATCGCGCTCACAGCAACAAAGCCTCCTCCTCTGACCAAAGGGGTAGGGCCCATAGAAAAGGTATATGGATATAGGACCATGTGCAACCTACAACTAGAGCATAATGGGTTCTAAAACTTTCATTACATGAGACGTTAATGCATAATCTTTATACCTTATAGGTGATTTAATTTGACGTGATGACCTCCTTAGAGTTTTACTTCTTTCATCCTTCTTCGTGCTTTTTGGAGTATCATGACTACTAGATGCTTCCTGCTCTTGAACCTATATGAACAAGAACTGAAGATAACTTGATTGTACACAATGCTAAAGAGAGCCAACACTTCAATGATTTTTCTCAACCAAAACATAAAAGAATTGGGAGCAACACTGTGACAACAAGATCTCACAACCTTCATGAATCTGAGCCCTATTTCTCTCAGATTTGAAGTCTCACTAGATCTTCATCTATGGCTATGATACCATATTAGAAAATCAAAGAATAAAATCAAATCTCATTAATAAACTGTTTCTCGACATATCATTTCTGCATTATTCCAACATTAAATTTGTTTATAGTTTTAAGTACTTTTTCTTAGAGCTAGTCAGCTACACCAATAGATGAGGATCCAATATAAAATCCAGTATTACTGATTTGAAGGGATAAAGTAGTATTAACTTATGTGGATCAAGAAAAGTAGTATTAACTTACATGTATCAAGCAATTGGTTAAAGCACATTTCCTTTTGTAAATAGTTAGTACTAATTGCAGAATGTCGGAATGCGCTCAGCTTCAGTACTAATTGTGGAATGTATGTAGCATTGAAGCCATTGGAGTTCTTAAAGATGAGAGCGAAAGTTAAAATAATTATAAAATTTCATTTTTAAGAGTAAGAATTTTGACTATCATACAAATTTATCTTATTATTTTTATGTTATCTATATATATATATATATATAATATATATATATATATATATAATATATATAATATTTAAATTTTAATATATATATTATTATATATTATTATTTTAATATAAATTATTAAATAAGTTTTAATAATTTTTTTATTAAGTAAAACAAAGATAAGGCTAATCTAAATTTTATTCCAAACACTAAAATTTTAGAAGCCAAACTATAACACTAGTAAAACTACTTGCAAATAAATTTCAGACCTAAATTTTTTATTTATAATAAATAAATAAGAAAAAAATATAACTCTGATCTATAAATCAATATGCCTTATTACTTAATCATAAAACAAACATAACATTTCATTATAAAATAAACATTGTTGAAAGGGAGCTGTTTGCCAAAACTCTAATGGTAGAGTTTAAAATTAATGGAACTGTTTGCCGAAACTCTAATCGCAGAGAGTTTAAACTATTAGCCAAAATTCTAATGACAGAAGGTTAAAATTAAGGAAACTATAGGAATAGGTGGCCCAGAGTGGCATGTTCGTTTCCGGTAATACATAAATCAAGGCAAGAAACATTAAGATTTTGTAGGGCCTTTTGCCTAAGCTACAACAAAGCATAAGAAAAACAAGTAACAGAGGAAGGTGCATTCAAGTTTTGGAGACAGTAAAACCTAAATTATTTTCCAAGCCTTACAAATAGAGTTAATTACTTTGAGAAATAGATTGACAAATCAAATCAAGGCCCAGCTTCCTCCATTCGAGTCCTAAGCGCGATATGCTTTGATAGATTTACTTTCGGGGAATTACTCCAACCAAAACTCCTCCCCACAGATAAGCCTCCTCACGACGAATCCACGCCACTAGCAGTATTTGTCGAAGGTTTCCATGAATAATCCTTCTGGTAAAGGAACAACCAACACCGTTTGAAGTGGAATAGGTCTCATATTATCTTGGTGCACCTTCTCTACCAATGCTTCTCCATTATGTTGGGTCCCTATAATACTAGTGATTACCCCATTACTATTGTAGTTGTACCACTTATTAATATTGTTGTGCCCCTATTGTCCCCATATTGTTATTACTGTGCCCCATAGAATCCCTCTATTGTTATTTTTGTGGCTTTATATTGTTATTGTTAGGCGGGGGTTATATTGTGACTCCTTAAACTCCTATATATAGAAAGGAGGATTTTTCATTTGAATCATCCAGGAATTGTTCATTTATGTAATGTAAAGGAGGTTTCCCCCTCGAAGACGTTGAATTTTAAGGTGCTGATCTATCTTTTCTATCCTTTTCTTGAGCTAGTTTCATAACATTTGGTATCAGAGCTTTGAATTCTAGGGTTTCGCTGCTCCGAATAGGTCATTGTGGCATGTTCGCTATAACTTTTGTTTTACGATGTTTCAGAAGCTAAAAAACAAACCCATTTGAGAAGACATCGTGTTGAATCTTGGGTCCAAATTTGAGAGCTTTTAGTGCTACATTTATGGAGATATTATCTGAGGAAGTTGGTCTTTTTGCAGACTCCTAAATTACATTCCAAACAGGTGACCTGGGGAAAATCGTCATAACTTTTTCTCTGAGCATCAAATTGAAATTTCATAAGAAGGTACAAAAAGTGGATAGAATGTAGTTTCTTGTATATATTTTTCAGAGCCAGAAAGCTAAGCAGTGACTCGTTGTATGTCGTACAAGTTCGCTCTATTGAACTAGTCTATAATCAGGTCACTATGGGAGATTTCGCATAACTCTTCCTTTGAGAATCCAATTTGGATCACACTGGTGGAATTGGAAAGAGGACACAGAGGGCTATTGTAGGTCACAATTTTAGAACTGTATGATTTGAAAGTACAGAGATACATCAAAGGAAAAATCAAGCTGCTACCAAGTGAAAAATGGGGTGTAGATTTTTTAAAATTTTTGTTTAAGCTTGGTTTGAAAATTTATTTTGAAGGAATTCAAAGGGTATAATAGAGAATTATTATTGGTAACTGATTCCCCAAGGAAAGAAAATGCAAACACCTAGTAAGCAACCTAAAAGCTCTAGCATGACTCATGAAGAAGAGGAAGAAATGCTAAATGATATATCAAAATTACAAGACCAGGTGCAACAAACGTCACTCTCACAAAAACTAATAGAAGCTACGATAAAGGGTGTGGAAGCTAAGATGGACGATTTGAAGATATATTTGAAGACATATTTGAAGAGAGACATGGCATATTTGAAGATAGATTTGACAAATTTTCTACAAGAAATACTTACTAATGGTGAAAAGGTAGTAAAGGAAACACATGATGCGAACAAAATAAATGTTAATAATGATTCCATAGACTCTAATGTGGGATTGAAGACCCACCATATTCCAAAAATCAATATGAGGAAGTTTGATTGCAAGGATCCCACAACATGGATATTACATATGGAGCAACTTTTTTATCTCAATAATGTGCAAAACACACCAAGGTACGTATTACAACTTTATATTTGGAACCAAATCAGTTTGTATGGTATCCATGGCCTTAATCTCATAGACAAATTATTACTTGGGCAATTTTTATGGAATAATTGATAGCACATTATGAGGATACAAAAGCAACACTATTTTTAGCCAATTGATAAGTCTCAAACAAAAGGGTTCAATAATGGAGCACATTGAGGAGTTCCAAAAATTGAACATAAGGGTAAAAAATATTCTAGAGGAGCATAGGATTGATGTGTTCATAGAGACTTTAAAGGATAATATCCAACATGAGGTTCACCTTTGGGAACCTGATTCATTGGAGAAGGCATTTAGGTTAGAAAGAAAAATGGAAAGCAAAATTATGGAAACTAGGAAGCCTACCACTCACAACTATAAAGATGGAAGTGTTGTTGCCCCTAGCCTTCCACAACCTATAAGGTTAACACCAACAATTGAAAGAAAAAATATAAAAATGGCTTTGTTACAGTTGTGATAGCAAATACACTAAATCTCATAAGTGTGCTAAGAAGAAATTATTCTACATAGATTGTTGTTGCCTTGTATGGGCCTGACCCAGGTTCAGAGGTGATTTAGCCAAGAAAATCACAGTACTATTGGCCCTTTTGGAAACAGACCATGGAGCACAGACTGAGGTCTCATCCAAAGTAGTATGGGAGGGTGCTAGAACCAGGTTTCCACACCTTGGGGATGTCTAATGGGTTTCTGCGGGTCCGTGGTATGACCCATCTCTATGCGCACTTACTATTCCTTTGCATCCTATGGTGTTTCTTCCACGCAACCCTATTCAGGGCACAACCTGTAGAATACCCAAGTTCCTTTCTATTTAGTCTGTTATTATCTTATTCCTTAACTTGTTTATGCAAGACTAAGGTTTATTACAGCATATCCATCAATCATATCAATGTGCGCAATATATAAACCAATATAAACAAAAAGAATGCAATGTACAACAAATACACAGAAATAAGAATCAAATTCTCTTTATTAATCTTCAATCCTGATTATAGAATCGACACCACCCTACGTACTCAACTACAGGGGCCCGCACACCTTTTTGCGGACTCTACTATGCCTCTGTGCACTTAATTTTAGAGCCTCTTCTTGCAACTACGACCCAATACACTTAGAATCCTACTCTAACTTCGAACCATTCCTTCACTATTCCTCTCACTATTCACTATCTTTACAACTTAGAGCCTCCCTCTATTTATACAGTCCCATGGTCCGCGAACCATGGGTAGGCCAACATGACTTTACATTACACTACATTACTTTAGGGCGGACAACCCTATGACTTAACCTCTCCTTCGCACTCTGCGCCTGCAATTCGTAGAGTCTTACAAAACCTTTGACCAAAAATTGGGCTTTGAGCCACAAAATATGTTGTGGGGGGATTCCATGCCCAACAGGCCCCCAACACAATCATTGTGACTTGTCCTGAGTCACTCTGTTGGTGCGGTTATCTTGGCACGGAGCCCCTCCAACTGTTCCCATACTGCCCAGAGGTCCATGGCATACTGTTCTATGGTTTGTTGGACCTGCTACATGCGTTCCTCTGATGCTTATTTGTGAGGATCCACTACATGCCTTAGCGCATATATCTCCTACATTTGTGTGAGCTTTCCCTCAATCTCGAGGGTAATGGTGAAGGCTTCATCAATCCAAGGCTGGACGTGCACTTTGAGAAGTGCCTCTTTCTATCTTGTAGCATCCACCTGTTCCTTCAGTGCCCTTACTTACTGCATCTTTGCCAACTGTTGGGTGAGGACGACTATCTGTGCAATTCCCCTTACACTGTCATACTGCTCCTGCAGTTCGTGCGCCTCTATTTCTAGGCACTATATGTTGGGGTCCTCCTGCAAGGATGTGAGGACGTCAAAAGCTTGATCCAAAATACCGATACAGTCCTACATTGCCCATCCAATTTCTTCTAGTCCCATTTGAATCACACTAACGTGCTATTCTTTGACTTTCGAGAGAAGTGGAAGGTTGCACCTTCATCTGCAGCTTAACAATCTAGAGGTTCAGCTCCAGCTACACTCGTGTTGTTTCCTCACACGTGCTTCAGACTCCACTTTCCAAATAGTGGATCCACATCTCCATTAGTAGGTCTACAACAATGGATAATTCTGGAATGCGTCGGCACACTTCATCCACTGTTTGCACAATCTATTGATTCTATGACACTAGCTCATCACGTTGCAAGCTGAGTTGTTTGGTGTTTATCTTTTTCTCACACAATACCTGGATCGCGCGGCCTTCCTGGGTGCGTAGCTCTTCTGTTATACCATCTTGCAGCTAGTACAGTGTGTCTCGAGGGAGGGAAACTAAATTTAGGCCAAGTCCCTTGATTCTACCCACCATGGATCTATCATCCTCATTCTTCGCTATTAGTGCTCCTTCCAGTAGCACTATGGTGTTAGCCATATTTGCGTATAGCAGCTGCTATGTCGTTGATGTACCTGCTACGCTGTAGGCGGCTACTACTCCTTCCTGTGGGGGCCGCACCTGAAGTTCCTGCAACTACACCCTCAGGGCCCCCAACACAATCTATTGCTCCATCATGGCTTCCTGGAGCACTTCCCTGGTGACCTCATGAACTGTGTCACTGATGTCGTAGAGGCCACCTTCTATCAGTGTAATTGGTTCGCTGACTAGTTTGGATGCCTTGACCTTTTTTCATGGAATTGATCTCTCCATGATGTGCCACTGTTTCAGCTGGGTGGATGTTGTGCTCAGTTTCACATCTTCTACTATGTTCTCTGCTCCCTGTCCTGTAGACAATTTTTGGCCCCCTTCCTCCTGCGTCATGGTGGCCCCTGTTCCCTACCCTACTACTGCTTTTTCAGTAGCCTTTGCCTAATCTGCGGCTGCTTTTGCTACTTCGCGAGTAGCCCTTACCTCCGTGGTCACTTTTTTGTTGTGCCTCTATTGGGCCAACTTGGTGACATGCAACTTGGTTGCATCCTTCTGCTTTTTCGCTGTTGTTCTATCCTTCTCTTCCAGATCCGGGGTGCACCACTCAAGAGGCCATGATTCTAGCACTGAGAAGATAGCATCATTAATGGCAATGAAGGGAAGCTTGGTCTAGTTCTGTGTTATATCTTTACGTGCCTTGGTATACACATTATGCATATCCACCTTGATGTCTGCAAAGCTCTGCAGACTGTTGTACACTGTGGGGGACAGGAGTGGCCTCCTATTGATCCACATCCGGACGCTCGCCTCCATGAGCACCTAGAAGATATGTGTTTCATAGATCCGCATGGCTCCTTAGTAGCCTACAATGACACGTACTTTATGGCCTCTAGTAAGTCCTGTTCAATATTACGGAACTGCCTGTCTTCAGGCAGTTCCCCTGTTACGAGTAAAATCATCAAGAGCAACCATGCATAGTGGAAGGTCTTGCCCTAATCCTAGGATACTTTGCAGTTAGTTAGGAAATCCCCACATAGGAAATCAACCTAGTTGAATTGTACCCCCTCCATGCATTGTTCTACCAATGCAACTACCGGCGCTAGTACCTCATCTCCACAACATTTTTGCATTACCTTCCCAGCTAGTAGTTGGGTGGCTATGCACACCCCTTTAGCTTGAATGTTGTTCATTGTGTAACCCCTCTTTTTCTTTTCCAGTTTGTATTTCTTCTTCATGGCTTTTGCAAGCACCAAATTCGGCTATGTCCGCGGGGTCCTTTCCCTTACAGGGGAGCTGAGAAATCCTATGGATAAGATCCACCGTGATGGGAATAGGCTCCTCCAGCCATAAGTACCCATCATGCACCAAGCACAATAACTTCCTGATGACAAAAATTTTGATAGGTGCACAGTGAAAGTGTGGAATCCATAGTAGCTGAAGTAGTCTAGCCCTCTCCACACTACATAGCCATTTCTATGGCTCTATTGTCATAACTGACCCCTCCGTGCTCTATTTCATGAGGTTCTCAGTCTCTAAATGTGGGAACTTTTCACTACTCACGAGGTCCCAATCTTCAAACTTCATTGTGGGCACGCAGACTAGGGCTGAGTCCTCAAACACAATTCCATCAGGGAGGAGCGGGATTTGGAGTGCACTCTTAGTGGCATCCAAATCCTTGGGTATCTTAGCTTTCCCTTTCCGTGGAGGAACAAACTTGGGAAATTTTTCTACAGCGCGCATTGGCTAGATGTCCTCTTCCATGTCTTCTGCTACTTCTATCTCATCTATGAGAGCCTACAGGTCTTCCTCCTCATCATATGTCTCAATGGTGATAGCCTTGCCCTTTTCTTCCATGGATAGTTTAACGAACCATAGATTCCGCGAGGACATGTAGACTGGTCCCGTCGCTTGCTTGTCTTTCTTGTGCCTCAGCATCCAAGGTGATTTTGGGATTTTTGATGTGACCCCAGTGTCTCCGAGAACATCATGCATCGTGGGGTTTTGTGCAACCTCATCAGTGGTTTCTTCTACATAGCCCAAACCTCTCCTGGTAGTCGTCATCCTGTTTAAGCTATCTATGGTCATTCACGAACTTTAGGGCTCAAATATCACTTTGCGCTTAACACTATATGCTCTATGTAATTTTTCAAATCTCAAATGACCAAGTGGTGTCTCGTGGTTAGCCCTTGGAATTTTATAGCGCCTTTTGAATTCAAATTCGACCGTTCCACCCAATTCTGAGCCATCAATGCTTTCTTGTTAGCAAATTGCCCTAAATCTAGCTCTTAATTCGTGTCTTAAATGCTTGTCGCTCGCTCCCTTTTTCCTTAAATTGTAAATTTTGTCATGAACAATGACACCAATGGTTACTTCCCAGCCTACCTGTGTGATAGCGCAGCCCCACGAGCATGGGCACAAAGCTTGTGTCCTGCTGATTCTGCACGCATGGCCCTCATCGCGCAGCCCCCAAACAGACTCTTTTAGATTCACGCACTCAATTTCAACTGTCTAGAGCACTAAGACTGTGCTCCCTATAGCTATTCAGGTGGTCACACCACCTATGCAAGACTTCAACTCGCTTTCTAGCATAGTCCACAAAAACTCCTCAATTGTTTGTGCGACTGTCAGCGCCACACGTTCCACTATATGTAGTGCACTCCCCTGGTTACTGTGTTTGGCGAGGTGGAGTCGTAGCCATGGTAGCAGAGTCATGAATTCTTGACAACACTCTTCTAATGTAGTGGTATGATCATCTGTATCTTTCCTTGTCCTCCTTGGTTTGAGACATTCCTACGTGATCTCGTTTTCTAGCCTCTTGATCTCAACATCCATCAAAAGGCTTTTCTTCCTCAATCCTACCCAATCCTTTTCAAGTTCATGAAGTTTAAGGTTCCCTCACTAGATGGATTCCTGAATTCTTGTATGTTCGTCCTTGTGTAGATGTGTGATTTATTTCTCCTTGCCATCGCGCACTTCCACCACTACAGGGTCCAGTACCTGTGGATTTATTTTTGTATTTTCTTCAGTAATTATGGTCTCCACCCAGTTCTGCACCTGTGGAATCATCTTCGCGTTCAGGGTTTTGCACATGGCCTGATAGGCCCATCGAACCGCTGGCACGCATAGGTCCCAATCAGTTTGTTTTGCCTAGTCAACCTTGTTCAGTACCTTGCACACCTTATCAAATGCTCCAACATGGATACTTGGTAGCACACGTCGCCTTTCCTGTGACTGCAATTTGTTCTGATTCTATATCCTGGGGTTGGTATGCGCTTGTGTGAGCTTTACAACATATGTTTGTACCCATCGAGAAAGATGGCCACGCAAGTTGTTATGCCCCTATTGAATGACTTGCATTTGAAGCTGTGGTTTCCCAAAATGTAGGCACATCATCCTTCTGCATCCATGCCAGTCCTCAAAATTTCCTTGATGCATACCCCACCATCGTGCAGGTTTTGCACATAGTGCCCAATTTAGTGCATCGAACCGCTGCTATTCTAGTACTGCGCATTCAAATTTGCTCAGAAATTCATCCATCGCTGACAATCCATCATATGCCGGCAGTTCCCTTGCCTTTGTTGTCACATAGCGCAGTGATCTAACCATAATGTTACAATTAAGCATTGTAACTTTGTGCAATCAATTCTTCCATCGCTCTATCTCTTCATCTGAATCTGAAGTGCAGGAGCTTTCACGCTCCCATGAGATCCTTCCATATTGTTATCCGGGAATAGTGTCCACTCGGATGCTGCTATTCCCACTAAGATAGGTGGCTATCTTAGAAACAAACAATCAAAGTCTACTATTGTTTCCTTTTATGAAAATAGATGAGAGGAGAACCAAGAGGGCCAACCTGAGTCTTGCGCTTGATTTCCTCTCCTTCTTGATAGAGTTTTGTCGCTTCTCCTTTGTCTTCCCAGCTTCAAAAGAACCTATGGAATCATAGCAACATACTAATATGCAAGAAACAAGGATCCAAATTCATGAATAATACAGGATCAGATGTGTATTAACCATATACATGTATATATAAACAAGTACACAAGAATATGGACGGAAACAAGAATAGCTTTATTCAGATGAAAAGTAGCAAGAGGATTACA
>APFE030258697.1:94436-108966 GCA_000404065.3 Pinus taeda
ATAGATGACTACTCTTATGGTTCCATTTCCATTTGTCCAATGAATGATTGATGTAAATTGTATCCTTCCTGACTGATACATAGTTGTTGTTAGTAGATTTTACGCTCTTGTTTGCTCTCTTTTGCTTGTGCAAGGGTTCGTCCGCGAGGATAGCGGAGAATTGTGATCGGCTGGAGCGAAGGAGCGAGGAGATCATCTCTTCGACAAACATAGCGTTGGAATCCAAGTAGGTTTCTTTTACCCACTTGTTGATTACAACTAGGAACCTACAGTGTAGCATTGTTTGATTGTTGCTAGACCCCTGTTGGGCTAGTAGGGATCGCCTCTATCTGTAGAGGGGATTTACCTCTCCAACAAGCATATTGTTATGGATCCGTAATACATATCGCAGTCGAGGGATTCAATGTGAAACATAATAAAGCAATAAAGCTGCCGATATTGATTTTTCATGGTATTCCTTAGCGATCCTCCACTGTTGATCTGCTCACAATCCCATGGTCAACACTTAACCCGATCAACCCAGAATCGGCCATTGATCCTTCGCCATCGATCAACCCGTGCTAGATCCAACGGCCTGCATGAATTTTGGGTGATCATTTTGCAAGGGAAATAACCACCCGAAAAAAGTGGTTTTCTCTCTCCACCCGAGTGCTACATGTCGCCCATTGAATGGAATCAGGTGCTCTCCTCTAAATACCACTTACCACCTAGTGTCCACCCGAAAACCACTGTCACTGTTACAAATCCACCTTTTCTAGTCTTATATATATATATATTAACCCAATATATACTCCTCTGTTCTTTTCTGGTCTAATATGACTCCACAATGGCTTCCGATGCACTACTCCAATAGTTCTTCTCTGATATTCCTCCAATATCGCATGATATGGATCCTCTGTTAATTGCTCTTCCACTGGCTTCTCCTCTGATGCGTGTTCCTCTTTGTTCCTTCTAATGAACAATATGACTCCTCTGTTAACTTCTCTTTCATTTATGCACCTCCGATATGTGTTTCTCTTTGTTTCTCGTGGCTTCCAATGACCTCTTCCTCTTTGCGGGGCTTCTTGGGCATATAATACATGTGATACTCCCAATATGGTTGTTTATGCTCCTCCACTACGTGTTCCTCTTTGTTTCTTAGTTCTTACCTTTTTCCACTATGTGTTCCTCTTTGCTTCTTCCATTGAACTTCTTCCTCTATATTTTCTTTGACTGCTCCTATTTTGAGGTTCCAATGAGCTCTTCCGATGGCTTCCCTGATGGCTTTGCTCCTTGGCTTCTTACTCTTGTTTCTTCATGGATCTTCTTTGCTTGTCCTAGAATATTTCCATATTGACATCAATGACAATCCAGGTCAACATAATTTTTTTTTTTTGGAAATCTACCTCCAGTGATTTTTTGTCTAAAATTGTCTTTTCTATCGTAGTCCTTGGAGAGATCTTTCCAACAAGCTATCATGCACATCAAACAGAGATAATCGTGACCCCAGGAAGTTGGTTTTCTAACTCACCCCAACGGGGCCCATAAACTCTTGGTGTTACATATCCTCGGGTTAGGGTTTTGGTTGTTTAGGTTTTTCTCTTATTGTTCAATAATAAAAAGGCCCTTGAGCCTCATTGTAAGGCAGTTCAGAGGCATGTAGTTGCCACATATCTTCTCAGAGATAAGCTACCATCACCCTAGCTAGTTTATTTCCATTCCTGTTTAAATTTGGATCAGTGGTATCATAGCAGTATGCTTTTTTCTCTATTTTTCTTTGCATGTCCCCAACGAGGTCGGGATATAAGGAGTTATGGCTTGAACTGGTTGAATCTTTGCAAGACCAGCCTCGTAAATCCCGATGGCCTCCCATGGCAGATGAAAAGAAAGAAGAGGGGGTAGAAGATCCTATCAAAATCTTGCTCGACGAAGCCCTCAAGTGACAAAGGAATGCAATTATGGACAACTTTGCCCAGATCCTTCAGTGGCTACCCAAGGGCGACACATCAGCTTCCAACAGCTAC
Source organism: Pinus taeda (assembly GCA_000404065.3). NCBI lineage: Eukaryota > Viridiplantae > Streptophyta > Pinopsida > Pinales > Pinaceae > Pinus > Pinus taeda. Next base: position 96,440 of record APFE030258697.1, read on the forward strand.
TCTGGAAATGCTACACCATTTAAGGTACAAGTTAATTTTGAAATCCCCATATTCGAGGGTCAGATAGATGCAGATGCTGTCCATAAATGGTTAAATCTGATAGAGGATTATTTTTCTGTTCATGATTTTTGTAGTCGGGAATAGATTATTTTCGCTCTTCTCAAAGCAGCCCCCCATGTCAAGGAATCGTGGGAAAATTATTGCGAGCAGAAGGATGAAAGTACATGCTCGCTATTTTCAGCCACACCCACTTGGAATTCATTTCAGGATGCCATTAAGGAGCAGTAATACCCTGTCGGAAGATATGAGGATCAATACATAAAGTGGACCATGTTGCGATAGGGAAGGGACCAAGACATGCTAGAGTTTACCAATATTTTCCATACCCTTCGTACAAATTTGGGTATCAAGGATACGGAGCAACATTTGGTACTCAAATACCGTGGCTGCCTGTACAAGTACATCTAGGAAGAAATAGAATTCCTAAACATCTCCTCACTCGGCACAACATACTGATATGCCGTCAAGGTCGAGCAAAAATTTAAACAAAAGAAGCGAGACTTTGGATTTGCGAATTCGAAGCAAGGGAAAGGTGCCCCCAAACCGCAGAACAATGGACAAAGCCAAGGCAGGGTGACCCAAGACAACCCACAAAAGCTGCAAGAAAAGAACAATGTCATGAAGCTGAAAAAGGACACGAGAAAGTGGTGTGAGTTCCATAAGAGCTCCACTCACAACACAAGTGAGTGTCGGGCCAAGCAGTCACTGGTGGCCGGGATAATGGTTTCAGAATCAGATGCATGTTGTGACTCTGAGTCAAAACCTGACAAGGGGAATGACAAAGGGAAGCAAATTATCGATGCAAAGCCCAACGCCACTGTTGCCACCATGAAGATCTAGAAGGAGAAACTCGAAGATCCAGAGGAGGAGCGTCTCTTCCACTCCCAAATGTGGGTAAAGGGCTCCCTGCTATAGTTCATTGTCGACAGGGAGAGCCAAAAGAACCTCATTTTGGTAGAGGTTGTGAACCGACTTGGTTACTAACCACAACAAATCCACAACTATACGCCATTGATTTACTTCACCAAGGATGGAATCTTTGCATGAGGTAGCAATGTCGCCTTCCATACAACATCAAGCCCTTCACAGATGAGGTATTGTGTCACATTTCTCCCCTTGAATTTTGTGATGTATTATTAGGACATCCATACTTGTGGAAGCAACATGTTGTGTATGAATCAAGGCCTTGTGCTGTTATTGTTACTTTGGGAAATAAGTTGTACAAGATACCGGAGGTAGCACCACCTACTGCCATCTCTTTGGTTACTGCAAAAGAATGCAGTAAGCTCATTTCCAAAACCAGGAAATTTGTTTTCTTGATGATATGCCCTCAAGGAAAGAAGAAGATAGTAGCCATGACCTCTAGATAGGACCCCTTCACATGACAACTATAGATGGACAAGGTCCTGGAGGAGTACGAGGACATTTTCACCTCCCTCGCAGGGGTTCCTCTGCACTATCAGGTCAAGCACTCTATCGATCTGACCCCAGGTGTGCTACTACCCAATGGACCAATCTATCGATGCTCTGTTCTAGAGAATGATGAAATCAAGAGGCATATTCAGGAGCTGCTACAAAAAGGTCACATTCGTCCAAGTTCATCACCTTGTGGGAGCCCGATCATGTTGGTACAGAAGAAGGGTGGGACTTGGAGATTCTGTATTGACTATCAGGCACTGAACAAGATCACTATCCGTAATAGGTACCTGATCCCACGAATTGATGACCTCCTAGATCAACTGAAGGGGGGAAAATATTTCAACAAGATCGATTTGAAGTTAGGATATCACCAGATACCAATCAAACCCTTTAATGTGTGGAAGACTACATTCAAAGCCAAGGAGGGCCTTTTCAAATGGTTGGTTATGCCTTTCGGATTGACGAATGCTCTTGCAACCTTCATGAGGCTAATGGATGACATATTGTTGCCATTCACCAACTCATCTATAGTGGTATAATTGGATGACATCCTGATCTTCAGCCAGAAGAGCACCTCCACCACATCCGATAGGTTCTCCAAACACTGCGACAACATACGTTATGTGCCAATTTGGAGAAATGCACTTTTGGCATGACCTAGGTTCAGTATCTGGGATACATTATTGATGAACAGGGAGTGCATGTGGATCCAGCCAAGATCCAAGTCATTCAAGATTGGTCATCTCCAACCACTCTGACAGAGCTTCGTAGCTTTCCAGGTCTTGCCAACTTCTACCGCAGGTTCGTGTTGGGATTTTCTCATATCACTTGGCCCTTGAGTCAAGTCACCAAGGGAGGAGCGAAAGAAAAGTTCTTTTGGTTTGAATCTCAACAGAAGGCATTCACAGAGTTGAAAGATTGCATCTGCTCGGCACCAGTGCTCACATTACCAAACTTGCAACAACCATTTGAGGTTGAGACAGATGCCTCTGACTATGCTATTGGGGCAGTCCTTACTCAACACGGGCACCTAGTGGCATATCACAGTGAGACACTTTTAGACACAATCTGAAAGTATCCCACTTATGACAAAGAGATGTATTCCATTATGCAGGCCTACCGACAATGGAAGCATTATATTTTGGGGAATGAAATAGTCATCCACGCAGACCATCGACCCTTACAGTTCATATAGACCCAAGGGAAACTACAAAATGATCACCATCAGAAGTGGTCCAAATACCTAGAACAGTTGTTGGGCAGTGGATCCCCCCATAAGAAAATTTTTGGGGCTTAGAGCCTGAGTTTGGTCAATGTAATGTAAAGATCCCGCAAAATCTGGACGCGGAGCGCGAGAACCTAGGGTTTTTCACCCTAAAATATTGTAATTTAATATAGAGTGCGTCGCCCTACCCATGGTCCATGGACCATGGGAATGTATAAATAAAGCGAGGCCCTAAGGGTAGAAGTCAGCTTTTGTTAGTCTTGATCTCAAGTGATATGGATTGTTGAATGTGATATTCACTCTCAGTCTGTAAGTTCGAGTTTGGGGTTGTAGGAGTAAAAAGAGGCTTTGCAGTTGTGTGCGCAGAGGCTTGGTAGAGTCCACAACTGTGTGCACAGACCCCTGCAGCTAAGTGCGCAGGGTGGAATTGGATTATACTGGAACCAGAGGTTAATAAAAGATAAGTTGATTTTGAAATATTGTGCATCTAATCTATGTGTTTATGTTTCGAATATATCCTTGTATTTCTTTACAGTTTATGTTTGCGCGTATTGGTTATGAATGTTAAATGAGTAAATAAGAATACTAGGCCCACAAAATTAAGTCATATCTATAATAATAACATCGTACGGGTAAAGTATCTATGCAGCGCCTCTTTGCACTTTGTACAGAGCAACGTGAAGGTCAGACAACTATGCGGAGCAGCACAAGTGTGTAGGATTAGTTCGCGACCTTTCTAGACCTCATTAAGACATCTCTACGGTGCATAAACCTAGTTCTAGCACCCTCCCATACTACCTTAGGTGAGACCTCAATTCGCGCTCCGCAGACTGTTGCTGAAAGGGCCGGTAGTTCCCGGATTTGTTTGGCTAAAACACTTCTTAACCTAGGTCAGGCGCCAATAAGCCAATAAATGGTTCCGTTGCCAGGACCAGGATCTGCCTAAGGGATTTCTGATGTCGAAACACTCGAATCCTACAAATAAGGAAATTGAAGATTGGTTGGATCAGAAGCTTCACGATTTTGTGACATAAGAAAACAAAACTCCACAGATATCCGAGAAGAGGTGGCTGGATCACTATGTTTATACAGAAATCCACGAGATCTTCTTCGCGTCCTTCTCTTGAGACTTGTTGATTGGATCGCGAGGTTAGCCGATAGCCAGGGAAGGTATAAGCTCGATAAACCAATAGTGTGGACTCCGGAGTTGGTGCGCGGGCTAGAGGCATCATAGGATAAGATCGTGCAAGCCTTAGACCATTGACTTGACTAGATAATAGGAGGGTTTATCACTAAATTTGCAATAGACATGACTATAAGCTACAGCGAAGTAGAGAGACGTTCTCTCAAGAGACCACGAGGTAAGTACATCAAATCTTTGAATACCTAGATTAAGATGTTGTTATGTGAAAAATTGGTAATGCGAATATATTAATGAGTGGAATGATGTGGAGCGGAAAGGTCTACAAAGGTATCGAAGGGTTAGGAAACAATCCTTTAATTTCACCTCCGTGAGCGAGCGAGGAAGAGTGTGCTCGGGTCTCTCTGAGGAGTGTGGTAAGTTTGTTAAGGCAACACATTCTGCAGTTACCATCCCCACTTACGTCACCACTCGGTCACCTCCTTCTCCTCCATATTTTCCCACACCACCTCCACCAAACAAGCAGTTCAGTATGGTGAGCGTGATCAAGCTACTCATATTCAGAGGAGTAGGAAATGAGGACCCGAATTAGTTCTAGTTCATGGTATGAGCAGTGTAGGAAGCACAAGGGGTTATGAACGATAACATTAATCAGGCTACATTGGTAAGCATGCTGTAGGATTGCGCTTTGACATGGTATATCAAGCACTCAAATGATCACCCAAATGCTAGAATAACGGAGATCCAGATTGTGTTGAACAGAGAATTTAACCGGCCAAAATTAGAGACGCAGTCAATCATCGGATTTAAGGAGATCGCAATGCTTCCAGGCGAGACCCCGTGGGATCTAGATCAGAGACTGAAGAGTACGATCCGTGAGGCTAATATGACGCTAATGTATGCACAACAATGTGTGTGGTTTGTGGCATCTTTGACACCGCACCTGAGGACGGCGTTGTCACAGTAGAAGCTTTCAACCCAAGCAGAAGCATTAGAAATGGCGTTGAGGTTGCATGAAACACTGATATAGGATCCTGGATTGGGAGCCCAACATATCCACACACAATTACATAACCTATGCTTAGAGATGTAGACTTTGAAGCAGGATAGGGTGCTACGGCTAGAGGTGCACGAAGAAGTGTGGTGTATAAAATGCAAAGGCCAGGGCTACGATAAGGATCATTGTCTAGTATTCGCAAACTACTTGGCAGGAGGGGGACCAATGCCGTTGAGACCAGAGGCATAGGTAGGGCCTAGTGTAGCACCTACGCTCTAGTGTACGATCTGTCAGGTGGGAGGAAAGCACACAATGGACAACTGCCATCTATTGCAGAAGTATACCCAGACTCCGCAGCAATTGTTTTGTAATTTATGTAGATTAGTGGGCCATGATGAGCATACTTGTTGAAGCTATGAGTTAATGATGGAGCAGACCCCAACCTATAGAATGCAAACAGAAATGCGAGTCCTTGACCCAGCCATAGGGATGTCATGTGGTGGATTTCAAGGGCGAGGTCGAGGACGAGGAGGAATGGGGCTAGGAAGGGGCCGAGGATAATTAATCTATTACAATTGCAGAGGACTGGGACACTATGCTCGCAATTGTACCAACCCAACGAGAATATCTTGTTTGTATTATTCTTAGTTTGATCATGAAGTAGTAGATTGTCCTACATTGATCGAGCAGATGCACGAGAAAAGGGTAATTTAGCTTACTTTGACGCAGAATATCTAAATAATGAGGTCTGAACGATGCGAATAAGACCCCAATGTGAACATGGTGCTCAGAAGTGACATGACCATAGGGGAAGATAAGGGGAAGCAACTTAAGGAAGATATGTGGGTTCACAAGGCTCCTAAAAAGGAACCTGAGTTTGACTTGGAACGCGCAAAGGAGACGTTTATGGAAGCTAAGAAGAGCTTCACGGAGGCCTCTACTTCAAGTAGTAAGGATCAAATAGAGCCAGGAATGGATCCTTCTATGCTTACTACCTTTTTAGAGACATGCATGAAGTTACTGTGCGATAATAAGGTAGTGAAAGGACTACAAGAATCTATAACTAGGTGCACAGGATCAGGTGAACCACACGTAGTCCGGAGACTAGGAAAGCATACACTATGCGACGGGAGGGGGATGAGATTAACAGCACAGATTAGCGAATATGAGATGGATTAAGTAATTTTGGACCTAGGTTCAGATGTGAATGTGTTACCAAAGCAGACATGGGAACGCATGGGCAGGCCCGCATTGTAGTGGTTCCCTATTGAATTATGGATTGCGAACCAACAAAAGATCTTGCCCATGGGAAGGTTGAAAGGGTTAATAATGGACATCGAAGGTACGATAACGTAGAAAAACTTTGAATTAATAGAAATTGTTGATGACAACATCCCTTACCCCATGTTGCTAGGAATAGATTGGACCACTGATATGAATGGAGTCATCAACTTTGTTTGGTCTAAAATGCAAATGCAAATTAGAGATTAATTTAATGTCAACCTAGGAAGGTAAACTTAGAAGCGCTTATCTAAAATATATAGATTTAGAAGGATTCCTAATTTGTACCAGGTCTTAAAGTCCCCTTACAAGAACATATTCATTAAGACCTCTTTCAATAACTAATCAAACCTAGATCTAACAATTTGTTTGAGATCTATGGTTCTCTTACAAGAACATATTCTACAATATCTCTTCCAACATTAGAACATCTAATAATAACTTAAAAGCATAGATCTAATAATTGTTTGAAATCTTACGATTCTCTTACAAGAACACTTTCAAATAAGACTCTTCCAATTAGAACATTTAACAAAAACTTGAAAACTGAAATCAAACAAAAACATAAAATAAATTATGCCTAAAATAAACAAATAAGCATGCAAGTGAGGCCATGGAGGCCCTCCATAACTCCACAAGCACACCACTTTAATGGAGACTCAGATGTAGAAGCAAAATTGAAGTATGATCCTTTATTTCAAAATCTCCATTACAAACCAACTCTAAGATTACAACTCTAAGCTTCTAAGATTACATACTCCAAAATTCTAAGACAAAAAAAAAACTTCAAGATTACAAATGGAGGATATTTTACTCCTATTTATACAATGGAATGAGTAACAAACTCATAATGATCATCCACTAATCTCTCTTTAGTTCCATAAATCTCTCAACCATCTAGACACATAACCCCCTTTTGTCCTTGATCTTCTCCATGAGGTTTATCCTCTTCAAATTCGAATTTGATCATTCAAGGCCACAAAAGGTGTCTTGGAAGCTTCCTTGGCACCTACACATTCACAAAAACAACCCACTTTCATATATAAAGTAAAAATATATTATTTTCTAATATTTAATCAAGAATTTCTCTTAAAAATGCTTAAAAATAAATAATATTTGAAAATATAAATGAGACCCATTAATGGTGAATAATAGGGAAAATGAAGTGACATGGTGGTGAATAATGGGTGATATAATGGAAGCATAGGTGAAAAATGTATGGTAATGAGTGACATTTTGAAACCCAAACATACTCCCCAACTAAAGCTCTTGCATGTCCTCATGCAAGCTACTACAATGACTTATTTGATTTACTTCTTGGATGACCTTCGTTTTACAAGATGTTTGGTTCTTATGTAACAAAAATCTTTCAATCATGGACTTCCTTTTAAATTTGCACATCTTTGGATAACTTTTGTTGTTTTGCAAAGCATTTGCATCTTTTAATGATTGGTTCTTGTGTTACAATCATTATTTACTTTGTTGAGATCTCTTTTTAATGATTGGTTCTTGTGTTTACAATCATTATTTACTTTGTTGAGATCAATCATTTTAAGAATTCATTTAATATGCTCATCATTTTGTAGTAGTTTTTATTGTGGGAAGACTATGTGGGTTAAGATGTAATATGAATGTGGGAAAAAATGAAGTGTGAAATTCCCCCCTCCCCAACTGATGGTTTTTGGCAATTTTTAATGAGAAAGGGAATAGTGAAATAGTGGAATATTTTCCAAATATCATCATTTTAGCATCTAAAAAGAATTTCAAGATTAAAGGTTAGAAAACATCATACCTTACTTACCTACAAAAGTGGATGAATCATGCATGTTCAACTGCTACAATTATGATCTGAAGCTTCTTCTGCAAGTTGTGGATGAAAGATAGATCTGTATTGACGTATCTGCTGTTGGATCCTCTGCTGCTGGATGATGAATTTGATGAGTCTGCTGAATATGGATGAAAATATATAAAGCTTGGAAGGTATAAAAAATATAGAAGTTACATTCCCCCCTAGCCTTATTTATTGACTTGTCTTCAAGTCATGACAAGTGGAAAAACAATGAAAGAAAGTCTGCTTCATCTGTTACAAAATATGGGTCTTCAAGTCTTCAACGCTTGATGGCACAAATATTATTATGTGAATAAATGTGTCGGTGTTGAACATAGCAAGAGGTTGTTGACTTAGTGGCCGTTAATGAATGCCCCTAGCCAACACAAGAGCTCCCACCATTGATTCCAATGGGAGTCAGGATGCCTAACACATCTTTGTAGGTACGAATAAATTTGTCATGGTCGAGTCACCTACAAGATCCAACGAACAAGGGATATTAATGTATTCCCATTGTTCATTGGCAAGAGTACTTGCCATTAAATCATGCAAGCCGCTAGGTGTGTTTACAAAGATAATTAGACTCTAGGACTTTGACTCAATGATATCCATAGAACCAGGGTTTTATTAGCGGAAATGAAGGGGAATGGTAATGACAAGGAAAATGACAATAAGCTTGTAAGGAATGGATGTAAGGAAATGCATGGTGCATGAATAAGAACTCTTGCCGTGAAAAATGGATATGGAAATGTCATGCTTGATGGATTTACAATTGGTGGAATTCAAAAAAAATTTCAAAAAGGGAGGTGCAAGGTAGTGGTTGTGGAGTTGGATTTGTCTTTAGAATTTTTCATGAATTTATTCTTTGGAAGACCAATTGTCGTCACAATGTAATCTCCTTATCATCACTTGATTATCCTGTAACCCGTAAAAAAAAACCTTGGCAGAAAGAAAACATAAGTGTGTTCAAGAAGAAATGGCCATTTCCTTCATGATTCTTACACAAAAAATTCTTAACAAATAAAATAGATTAAGGACAATCAAAGTGTTTAAATTGACTCAATCATGATATTAATATCAATCCATTCGTAAAGAAATAACCATGAAAAGTAAATTTACTCCCTGTTTTTGTCAGTTAACTTTTGTGCATGGCGAAAAGCTTGGCATGATAGATTTGTTGTGTCCTGTAGACTAGTATGTTGTAAAAGCATACAAAAATATGAAATTTCCAACTATATACAAGTTAATCAATGTTTAAATAATCCACCAAATGTTCTTTAAATTAATCTTCCAAATGTTCCATTAAACTAATAAAAAAAACAACTTACACTAAAATGAGAATTTTTTTTTATTTTCTTCCAAACTCATCAACACTTAAAAAAAAAAAATTCAACGCCCAAAGAAAAGAATTACCATTTCATTTTAAGTTTACTGCACCAGCAACACCTATCTTTCCTTTTTTGCAACAAATTTGTCATTTTAAGAGCACATTTATCCTCTGCTACGTTTATATGGAACATAAAGTTTTTTGTGTGACTGGGTGAACACTTGACGAACACACCAAAAAAATGTATTTCTTTGTTGCGCTGTGACTTCAAATGCTGAGTCATTCCAGCAACTCGTTCTAGCTCAGATTTCTCTGATTGGCAGTGCACCAACATCAATATGTCTCTTTATAGCACTACTAATCTCTGTGTGCATCCAAAACTATACATTCATCAATCCGTTCTAGACTGTTTAACAATGATATGCATCTCTTAGTCATGCTACCCTACTTTTCAATTCCATCTTTCATTTGACCAGGAAATGCAACCTCTAGCATAATGTCAATCCGGACGAACTCAATCTCCAACAAGCAATCGATTCTAACTGCACCCCAAGAGACAATGCCATGCTTTCTAGGAGCAAAATGCACCCACCAAGGATTCTACCAGTAAACAATGTCTCCTCAACACAATTTAATCACTCCATACACCAGCAGTTGGGCGTACTCATATCAACTACACAATTCCCATACTGGAACTCCATTTGATATCATCACATTATTTAAATCCTGAGTACCAAGGTGTTGCGTATGTAGAATAACGTTCTCCCTACAAGCTGCCAACAAATGGAGATGGAGATGAAGCAGGGGCAGTATCATTCGTTGGTCTAGGCTTCTGTGAGCGTCGCATAGGCTGGGCAAGTATATACCTTCCCCTCTAGAACAACATTTCAACATGTACCGGTGTAGTTCACTTGATACGTCGCAAGTGTCCATGGTCAATGAACAAAAAATCGCCCAAAATCTACTTCACTGCTAGAAAAACCCGTAATTCTTTGCACATTAATTGTAAAAACCAGTTTTTTCTTCACGTAGTTATCTAAATAGGGGCTCAACGAACCATGATTCTCTCTTAGACCTTTAGGAATTTAAGCAAACGATTTATGGGTTATGTAATTTATTTTGTTGTGAAAAAAACCCATGTCTTTGTTTGTCTATATTTGTCTTGGTTTGATCACAAACTGCATTTCAAAACTGACATTTTTAAGGGGTTGCATTCTGATAATTCACTCTTGTTTTCTGCATTTTTCTAATTTTGTAATGGACCTATTTCTTCACCTTGAGTTTCATCAGAACTTACTCTCAGAAGTTGAGCCTACCGACTCCAAACAAGACCACTCTTATTCTATCTTATCAGTAGCACAACAAAAGCTGTCTAAATATGCATCCCATCTTGCACAGAAGAAGAATCTATCTCTTATGCTCTAAAAGCACACAACATTCCACGAGTACAACTTGCACAACTAGGAATGCAGTAACATCCTTGACAAAGGCCTGAGCTATAATTAACGAGAACATTTGTTTGTAGATTACAGTAGTAGGCTGCCATTTCTCCTTTCCTTTACCAGACCCTAAAATTCTCTTCTTCTAGAGCCTCCTATTCAATTGCATCTTTCAGAAGATATATTAAGCCGTCCATTATGAACTCTAAAACTATGCCCAAGAGCCTCTCCTGTAATAAGGCAGCTACGACTGCAAGCACTCAACATTTGATCATTCAATCTAATATTCCATGAATAAACACTCCTGCGGTTTGTAATTGGGAATTTTTGGGCCATATGTGTGTTCTATACTTTCTGGAGCATCATGAACAAATGTCTATTGAGTTCAAGGTTCCAGGAAAGCGACATTGTTATTAGGGCAGTTTGAAATAGCAAATCCTGAAGGCAAGGTCCACATTGTCTCTTCAAATTCGAATTTGATCATTCAAGACCACATAAAGGTGTCTTGGAAGCTTCCTTGGCACCTACACATGTCACAAAAACAACCCACTTTCCATATATAAAGTAAAAATATATTATTTTCTAATATTTAATCAAGGATTTCTCTTAAAAATGCTTAAAAATAAATAATATTTGGAAAATATAAATGAGACCCATTAATGGTGAATAATAGGGAAAATGAAGTGACCTGGTGGTGAATAATGGGTGATATAATGGAAGCATAGGTGAAAAATGTATGGTAATGAGTGAAATTTTGAAACCCAAACAAACTTGAAGAAGCAGAAGATGATATTCAAGAAAAAGTCCCTGTGCGTAGTAGTTTCGCTAGATCTAGCCAAAGGTGCGCGCTACACTGAACCTGTGCACGACGATGACAGTGACAATGAGTTGTATTGCATTTACCAGATAACAACACAAGACCAGGATCAGGTGAACCTGACTGAAGATGGGAGAATCTCATGGGAGCGCGACAGTTCCTGTACTTAGGATTCAGATGAAGAGATAGAACCTTGGCAGAATCGGTTGCATGAAGTGACAACACTGAATTGCAACATGATGATTAGATCACTGTGGTGTGTTACGACGGAAGCAAGGGAACTGCCAACATATGATGGGATAATATGAGTGGATCAATTCTTAGGAAAATTTGAAAGTGCAGTACCGGAACAGTAGTGGTATGATGAGCTGGAATATACGTTGCGTGTGACACCCGCACAATGGTGGAGTACACATCAGAAGACTATGGGGAACTGGCGTAACTGTAGAATATGGATACACGTACGATTTATAAGTTCCCAGTGTCCAATGCCAACCGAGCAGCCAGGACAAAGAAGTTTGCACTCCCACCTGTGTCGATGGGTGTAGACGCATGTTGTGCAAAAACTTCCCAGACTAAGGATCAGAAATCAGAACCTGACACGACAGCGAAGGCGATGCACTCCACAAACAGTCTGTGATGGAGCATTAAAACACCTATGCAGAGTCACGAATATAGTTCACCTGACGAAACGAACCAACTAGGACCTGCGCGTACCAGCGGTTCGATGGGCTTATAAGACCATAAGCAAAAACGGGAGCACGGAAATGACCCCAACATTCATAAGAAGAGATGCAACCAAGAGTATAGAGAAGAATCCCCAAATCACAGCTCCTGCAGTTGGTACAGGACATGAGGACTTGGGTAGAGGGATTTGTTGTGTGTGGAGCATGATTGTTCAGAGGTCTTTGTTTCAGCCGGATGTATACCCCAGGAAGTTTTGTACACCCCTCCACGCGGGGGGGGACTTGTCCCCCCCGCGGGGGTCCGGGG
>APFE030258699.1:0-36409 GCA_000404065.3 Pinus taeda
GTCAAATGCCACCATTCCAGAATTGGAAGTACCAAAGGAATATCAATTCTAAAAGCATTTCATTTTTTAAGAACTTCAATAGTGATAACAATAACATCCTGCAAAAGATCCTAACATGCATCCACACAAACAAATCATTCAACAATAAGATGTTAAGTGCTAGGATAATGCAAAAGATTATGAGAGATGCTCCAGAAATGGTTTTGATCTGCCATGTTATACTTAATATACCTTGGTAATAATCAAGTAGAAGTCAAGTGGAGGCTTTCTCAGGTTAACACTATTGAGTATTGGTATGAACTGTGTAAACATATTTAATCTGGCACATTTTGCTCGAAGATTTCAGTTCTTTGATGATGAGTGAAATGTTAACTCGAAACAAGTTAGATTAAAACATCTTCACAGTTCCAACAAAAAACTCAGATAAAAGTAGTGGTACTTATATTAGTAATAGTGTTGGTACAATAATTAATCTTCTCAAAGAGTTATAAAGTTATGACCCCTTGCTAAGATATACAAGAAAGCATATATGCCTCGGCTCTCATTGTTAGTGACCCTCCATCAGTTGACCTATATGGATTAATTAAATAAAAGTTTCAACTTCTGCTTGCTTTCCCATTGTATGGGACTTGCCAGTCCTGATGAAATGAGTGGTTGTGCACCTTGAAGGTACACCATATAACAAAATTGTGGTTGTTAGAAGTTCAAGGTCTTTCAATTTGTTTTATTTGTGCAGATTTAATGCCATTGAATTTCAGGATGTAATCGAGTACATGGTGTGCATGTTAGCCATGCTGACTGAAATATACGCCTAGTAAAGAAAGACTAGACAAATACAGACTTGCCTGTTTCGCTAAACATGTAGGATGTGAACATGTAATAAAGGGTATTCTAATTGAATCTCAGGGATTGATTTGAATCATGGAAGGGCTTCATCTGCTTGCAACTGATGTTGCATGGAGCCAAAGTAATGGTCATCTTCTTCACAAATTTAACTGTTGAAATCCCCTTTGAAGTCAAGGCTTCTGCTCATGCCTTTGACATCCACATCATTCACAAGACCCTCTAATAAATTCAGCTAGTTTGGGGTTTCCCCAGTCTAAGAACCAACCATCGTCATTGGCCATATGGCCAGGATTAGAACTCCTTTAATCCCTTACTTAAGGAACCATTTACTTCTTGTCCATAACATGAAAGGCATGTCACAAAAATATATTAATGATTGAATATGGGCATATGAGCATTATACAACCATTCCAACTTGATGTACTGCTTCACATCATAAATAGGCATTGTATAGACCATATTGTCCATTAAGCAGGAATGCATATAAATACAATACATTTCAACAATGATATTATCTTTCTTATTAACATAGTTTACATCGCAGAGATGAAATCAACGCTAATTACGATTTTATGATGTCTGCAATAATGAAGGGTGAGCCACAATCCACCCCACCATATGCTCAGTTGCAATGTGTTCTTTCTTGTAGCTACACATCCACGAGGCCAAACCAAGAGACCATGAGGGGAGTTCTACTCAACATTATAGGTTGAATTCATGAAAGCCATTCTCCTTCAACAGGTTAACTCATCGGTTTCCTTTAAGATCACATAATGCCCAAAGTCATTGCCTACTTGTTATTGGTGATTTCTTAGTTTCTCTACACAACAACCACCCCAAGGGGCAACATCTCTCATGCTACTAGTGGTGTAACGATGAAGGCCACTCTCCTCCATCCACTCAATGGTCCGTATTGAGTTTTTTTAGCATGTAGAGCCATGGCCTAATCCCATTCCCAATGTGGTCACAACAGAACCTGCACAACACAAGGAGAACCCTTTTGCTCGGCCAAGAGTTCCTCAATGCCCCTTCCAAGTGCTCAAGTGCATGACTTCCAACATTTCACTCGTCAAATGGCCATTCCAAGCCTGCATAGCATGAAAGGAGCCCTTCCCACTCAATCATAAGTCCCTTAGCGCCTCCTTTCAATGTCTTCGTCCATTACACAGACAGTCCTCAACAAAATTTATTCAACCCTCTAACTCAAGCTAAGACTCGCCCTCTGACCTTACTCATCGAAATTAGGCAAACCCGATCATGCACAAGGTTCCCTTCTCCTTCACACGAGAGCCCTCCTCTCATCTCTGGTCTTCTCTGCACCCATGCGCTATGCACTTCTCTCTCCTCTAGGGCCCCCACTTGTGCTATATTTCGCTCTCCTCTCTTCCCCTTGCTTTTTAGCTCTACTCTTCTCTGTCCTCGAGCACAAGTGCCTCTCTCTCCCTTCTTTTTTTTTCTCTTCCTTTTCTTGTCTTTCACAATCAACTTCCATAGGTTTCTTCCCTTGATGGGATTGCATGTCATGTTTTCCCATGCTGATCAGATCAGAGACTTCTAGTGAAAGTATTCAAGAGGTACGTTGCCCATACTCATTATGCAATTTTAGTACTACTGCCCACTCCAGTCATAACTATTGGCAATTATTGTTGCACCTTCCCATTAGATATTTTCTTAGAAAATGTGAACAATGTTGGTCCTTATGAACATTTGGCTCGACCAATAATCCATTGGCAACTACTAACCTCCAATTTCCCTTTGTTTGCTTCCCTCTCCTCATGGCCTCACATGGTTTGTATCATATCAAGGCTTCACTACTTCATCAGCTACTATTTAAATTGTAATTACAATTATTTTGGGTCTTTGCCCATTTACATGCCCATACAACGATCAATAGTATAATTAAGTACAATTACAATATCAACAGGGTTAAGTTTTGGGAATGTTATAAAGAGGTTGATTGACCACCTTTGTTTTCTTTTCTTTTTTTGAAAGGGGGGTGTCCAAAGAACAAAATGTTAAATTGGGATGCCAATCCTTGACAAAGGCCAAGACCCAAAAATCAAAAGTAAGTGAGGAACAAGATAAGTCAAAAACGAAAAAAAAAGATGATGTGCAAAACAAGATCAATCAAAAGACATCATTAATGATTAAGGCAATGAGACTAAACCCAAAAATCTACTTGAACAATGTGTCAAGGTATAATTTGTTTGTATCCAATGGTATGTATGATGAGGAGCGTCTAGAATTTGTCTAACTTGAACCCAATCAATCTGAAGCAAACTTGTTCTCCACACCTCAAAAACATAAATGACTATGGGCTTAATAATCAAGTCCAAGAGGTGCATTTTGGATGAGATATCCTTCAAATGATTTTAGAAGCACTATCTCTCAAGAAGAGCAAGGACGTTGCATCCCTTATTAAGTTGAGGCTAGAGAGCGTATCACACACTGGAACCTAAACCCTTGAATTCAACCCCTAAATATGTGTAAGTTGTAAAGAACTCAATCTATTCCCTCTAAAAGAAACTTTTATGAACAACTAAAACTATCTTGCTATCCAAAACCAAATCAAGGTCACATTGATCATCCTAATCAAGTCCAAGGAAAAGCTAGAATGTCTCCTTGCTAACTCCACTAGATCAAGAGGTAGAAGATGCTCTTTAAAGTTTAAACAACTATTGCAATAGCAAGGATTCCCACATATATATCTCCCAACATATCTATTAGGGTTATTCTTCAAGGCTAACAATGTGTACGAAAGTGATACAAAAGAATTTCGTCAAAGACTTAACAATTCACAACTACTAACAACTATAACTATATTATCACTTGACCAAATCAAGATTGGTTGATGATCCCAAATGAATCAATAGTAGAGCTAGAATTCCTCCTTGCTATCCAAACTAGATCAAGGATCTAAACATGCTATTTTAAGTTTAAACAAGCATCAATCAGCAAAGATATATTCTCCTTAAACATGCATCTCTCCCTGCATATCCATTGAAGCTATTCTTTAAGGCCAATAATCTATAGGCATCCATTGAGGGCATTCTTTAAGACTAACAATGTGCACGCAAGCAACACAAAAGAACACCGTCAAAGACTTATCAATATGTGTCTATGAACAGCTTGCGAGACAAAGTGACTACAACAATGCAAAAGAGCATTTCTAGCAACCATTAGCCATACTCAAAAGGAGTGACTGGATGACAACTAGGAATAACATGGAAAGTGCCAAAGAAAAAGGGGTAGAGAACAAGACAAATAAAAAGTCCCCTTATTATTATAAAGTGGTTGATGTATAAAGGTGAGGTGGCTTGGCAAAAATGATTGACCTAAATAAGGCTTTGTTCCCCAACAAGCAAAATGATCAGATTTTGCTCCATTTGATATAGCATGCTCCTCATCATCATGTCCTAACCTAATCTATCATGAATTTATTCCACACCTGCCCTCGTATTTTACCTAGACATGTATGCATAGTACATACCCTGCTTGATGGAACCTTGACAATGAATTTCCCATTTCACGAAAAGGTTGTACATTCTATACTATAACATCATTAAATTCTTAATAATAAAACTGTCTAATTATTTATTTACAAGACATTAAAACATTGAATCGGGGATATTAAATAATAAAATCTCAAGGGTGGCAAAAAAGTTCTTAAAGACTTGGAAGTTTGGGAAAGTGCCATAATATCATGGAATTTACGAGGACCAATTCCCAAAATGAAATTCATTATCCAATGAAAGTTATTTTTCAGAAAATTAGACTATCAAAAGATGTGATGAGAATATTGAGCCAAAGATTTTTTAAGGGTTACGTGAGAATAGTTGTTGATGCAAAGGAGTCAGTCAAGAGATCTGTTTACAGACTAGAAGCCAAAGCTTGTCAAGATGGTGAATTACAAAGAGAACTAGTGATCAATAACAATCTCTCTTTCTGTTTAGAGGTTACAAATACAATTAAGCCAATCTAGATATTGTTTTAAACATGTCATTGTGATCCAGAAGCAGACCGTAGTTAGCACCAACCAAAAGCAGTATGCAGATTCACAAACACGGATAATATCTAAACTGCACCTTCATCTCACATACATATACCAAGAGTTGACTGTAATATCTCAAATTAGCTATATTAATTAATTCCAATGAGTGGCATGACACTTTGCCTTGACGGACACCATTTCATCTCCTACCACAGAAGTTAGTTCTTTATCCCGAATTTGCATGCCGTACCACTTAGAAATGCCCGTGTACGTTTTGTGGGCCCCTTCCCATTGCCTTTACGATGCCTTCTTCCTTGCCAGATTACAACAAACGAAGTGGCAAATCCCTTGTTGAGGATTCCTTCCATTAAGAACTATACATCACTGCAGGCTTTAAAGTGGAAGCCATTTGCGTTCATCCTATCTTTGGTTGCTACATGATCCATTGTTCACCATGTTACTTGAATCACTTGGGCTCTACTGTGTGTACTGTGTCTATTTAATCTTTGAAGGCCTATTCAAAACCCAGTAGCCCATATAAGGAATAAAAGCAACAGCTCGTATTGGGGCAGGTCTACGTCAGTGAATGGAAGATTTTGGAGATTCTTCACAGTGAATGGCGAAACCCCTCAATAAAACAGCTTTGGTTGGGGCACATAAAACCCCAAAATTACCATTATTGGTTAAATAAAAACAAGATGAACAAAGCAAGTGATAGAGGAAGGAAAATGACATCTACCTGCCATATAAGCAGAAGCATTCATGGCATTCTTGCTGTATTCATAAATGGGGTTTTGCACAACAAGTATCATTTGCCAACAGGCAGTCACAGGATCGATTCCCGTGCAGAACCCCAGAAATTTTAACCTTCGAGACCCCCAATCACAATGGGGGTATTGTGCTTTGTTCCCATTGAACCATCATGACTGCATTTCAACCAAAACCAAATTCGTAAATTCATCTAACGAGCACACGCACAGACCCCATGAGCAGCTCAAAGAAAAAGAGGGAAGAAAAGTGCGTATAAGTGTAACCAGCAGTAATGATCTGAGAGGGCTAAATGAAAAGACTATGTGACTAGAGGGAATGATAATTTATTGAACCTCGAAGAGAGAGCCACCCATGTGACCATCTGTTAGCAGAGGAGAAGCGAAAAGGATATCATAGAGGAAGAAATATGTACCTGGAAATTTTGGGTTCTACTGCTCAGTCTCCTCAACCGCCTTCATCCTCGTCCTCATCATCCCATCTTCCCCTCCGGTTCCTCAAGATCGAATAAAACCCTGAGCTCACACACGCCCTTGGCATTTGTCATTATGTAGCCCCACGTTTAATTCCCTAATGTGACTAATGTCCCCGGTTCAATCCTTGTTTCCAGTGATAATACAATGGTGGTGACCTTCAGAAATAGAAAGGTCTGAGTGCTACACTTAACTAAAGGGAGGTGGACGGTCACAAAAAATTCATGTGCTCCTTTTAATTGGCAAATGATAATGTCCATCAGCCACCAGGAATTTTAGAGGGAACTTTGTTTGTGTATGGAAATGTGATTTTTTTTTTATTGAAATTGAATATGATTTGGTAATATAGTAATTACTTCGGTAGAAATTAAATAACATAATATTTTCTGAATTGAGAAAATATAGCAATTTTCAGATTATATAGTTTATGGGGTATAGAGTAGATAGTGGTTAAGTGTTTTGTTAAGGCACTCTGGACGATAAATCCCATAAAGTGTGTATATATATCTTTGAATAGGTTTATTTTATGGAAACACAATGTAACTATGGGCTTATATATATTATAAACCATCATGAAAAATGTTCCCTTGTGAATGTGCGATAAATCCCATAAAGTGTGTATATATCTTTGAATAATATTTCCAAAATATTTTAAATGAAATTTATAATTAAATTTCTACAAAACCATGTGTTGTTTCCAATCCATGGTTTTGTTTTCTCTTTCCATGAATTCACAAAACCATGTGTACTTTTGTTTCTATTAATCCCATAAAGTGTGTATATATATCTTTGAATAATATTTCCAAAATATTTTAAATGAAATTTATAATTAAATTTCTACAAAACCATGTGTTGTTTCCAATCCATGGTTTTGTTTTCTCTTTCCATGAATTCACAAAACCATGTGTACTTTTGTTTCTATTACTCTTTCCTCTGTAAATTCATTTTAAGGTTACTGGTTTAAAATTTTATGGTCAAAATCCAGCGATGCTAAGTCTTAGTGTGGCCTAGACCAGGTCCTAGTGATTTTGACAATTTAAATGCCTCTTACTCAAGCCATAAATTAGTGGTGTAATCATCTCAAGACTCACATAAACTACTAAACAAAAAAATAAATTTTAGATGAAGTATTATTTAACAACAACAACAAAATTAAGTATTATTTAAATGTGAAAATAAAAGTTCAAAATGTTGATATTGAGTATAATTTAAATGTGAAAATAAATGTTTAAAATTGAGTAGGATGTAAATATAAAAATAAAATCTATAAATTAGTTAAATGGAATTATATTTAATATGTAATTTTTCCATTTTTATGTTAAATATTTTTAAGATAATTTTAAAAATAATGATTATTATTCAAAAAAAATATTTTATACAAAATTGTAAATATATAATAAAGAATTTAATGGATTGTAGAATTGAGGCTTCTGTGATCCATATCAAGTTTACTAGAGATGCTTCGGTGAAAATCACATGAAATACCATTTGTCCACGCGTTTTGAACCAACCAATGTGGTTCATCTTCATGACAAGTTGAAGAAAAAGATCCAGCTTCGCATGTTAAATACTCTAAGCAGAGACTCCTAACTTGACCAACAGCTAATTTTGACTTTTGGACCAGGGTCATAATTTTATATATATATATATATATATATATTGGTGTCTAAGTTAATAGTTAGTTAGAAATGTATTATTTAATAATTAAAAATGATAAGTTATTTATTAATTTAAATGGAAATTAGTTATATAAAGGACCTTTCTTTTAATATATGTATAAATTATATGTATATATGCATATATAAATAGATAAAGTAAATTTAATAGGTTGTTAAAATAATAGTTAGTTAGAATTAATAAATACATTTTTTCAAAACGAAAAAGCACAATTGTATTATATTGAGACAATATAAAAGTATCAGATAGTACAACATAAAGCTTTTAGAAGCTGGAAAACTTTTGAACCTGTAATCAAAACTAGTGGATATGTCCATCCATAAAGGAAGCGATCTGAGCTAAACCACATCTAAAAACATATACAAGTCTTTTATGCTGCACATGAGAATTTCTGAATTGTAACCTTGATTCTAGAGATAGTTTGATCATTCATATACCATACATATACGAGGATAAAACAAAAAGATGAAGAAGAGCAAACCTGGAGATAATCAAAAGGAGAGTTAAGAGCCAAGGATGGAGAAATCCTGAAGGATAAAGGATTTCTCGCCAGATATTGCCTTCATGGACTAGGTACCTGTCTCTAATAGAAGATCTTCCTTTGATAGAATGTACGCTTGTTGGTTCTGGGCTCTATAAATGTGTTGAATGGAGCATCCTTTCACAAGTCCCCAAAAAAACATAATTCTGTTCATCTAGAGTGCAAGGTGTGGGCTCCTCATATGGAATTTACCCTTTACATGATCGACCATGATTTTGGAGTCCCCAAAGATTGAAATAGACTCTATATCAAAAAAGATGCAGAAAGCAAGAAGACCCGCTAGAGCTCTCGCCTCAGCCATGTTATTTGATCCCTTTCCTCCATTCCATGAAATGAAGTATTGAAGATTCTCGTCCATTATGATATGTACCCCACATCCACAATAGTTTTTCTGAGCAGCCCCATCCAAAAACGCTATTGGGGCCCTTGAGAGATAATCTTCTTGCTCATTTCTATTGGCATATTTCCTTTTGGGTTGCTTTATCGGCACAGAGTCATAGATGGATAAAATATGTTGTAAAATAGCCTTAAAAGGCTCTTTCATTGTTTTGAAGATTATGTTGTTCCTCCACCTCCATGCACACCAGAGGACAATGATAATTATTGATCTCCATGAATCTCTCTGCCCACTCCACCATTCAAAGGCTGCATGCGTTGAAGCATGAGACACAAGAGGGAAACCGTATAAAGTTGCCAAGTCATGCCATAATTGCATAGTAGATTGGCACTGGAAGAACATGTGCTAGTTGGTTTCCTCGGCTGACTCACACATTAAGCACATGCTCGGCCCGTGCCAGTTCCTTTTTTTCAGATTTTCCCAGGACAGGTTTCTATTATGGAACACCAGCCGCGAGAAGTATATTAATTTGGGAGGGCATCCTGTTTTCCAAAAGGCTGATGGAAACTTAGGACTAGAGTGCATGGCCTTTAATTCAATCAGATTTGTGTAAATATCCTTTACACATACCTGAGCATTTGCTTTTGGCACCTTCCAGATTAGAAAATCTTCTGGCATGGAACGATGAAATCCGTAGCTTCTCAAACCCTCCCTGATAATGTTCCACTGCCTTGCCAAAGACTCTGACATCCCTAGATCATCAACCTCTTTCCAAAGAGGAATTGGGCCTTTCCATACTGTTATAAGTTTATTCCACGTGCAAAAACCTTTTTCTATGGAAGAAAATTAGAAGCCTTTCGGGGATGGTTATGTTCTCTCGCTCGCACATGAGGGGGTCTATTCCAATGAGGATTCTGCTATCGGATTGTAAGCTCCATTTCAGATTCTTTAGAAAATATTGCTCAATTTTACGAAAGCTGAGCCATATAGCTGACCCATACGTGGTTCCGATCCTTCCTAATCTAAACCAGTGTTCCATGTCTTTGCCTCCCATATATTTTGTTTTTATAGTGCTGCTCCAAGGGCCTTCTCCATATATTCCTCTCCACAGTGATTTGCACAGGAGTGCTTTCCCAAAAGACCTCAAATCCAATAATCCCCATCCTCCTGAATTCTTCGGCATAGAGATCTTTTCCATTCTAGTAAGATGATATTTTCTCAGTTCTAATTTGCCGCCCCATATAAAATTTGCAATTGTCTTGTTCATTTTCTGGATGATACTTGCAGGGAGAAAAAATATGTGTGCCCAATATACAACAAGTTGTAATACTGCTTGTGTTAGAACAATTCTTTCTGCCAATGATAGGCACTTGTATTTGCAAGCCGATATCTTCTTATAGTACCTGTCAATTATCCATTGCCAGTCCACTTTAGAGTAGCCCTTTGCTTTTAGCTGAAAGCTCAGATATTTTAATCCGTCCTTGATTGCCGCATCTCTACCCCAAACAGCACAGCAATCCATTGCACTGTTTCCATATTGACGTCATTGTGGAAGAGGATGGATTTAGATTTGTTTATTTGTAGACCAGTAGCATTTTGGAATCTATTTAAAATGTCGTTGAGACATATCCACGTGACTCTGCATAACATTGCAAATATGAGCACATCGTTAACAAATAAGTTGTGCGAGATATAGTTGTTCCTGCAAATCTTCATAGGCCTGCACCTATTTTCAATAACTGCTCTGTTAATATGAAGGCTTAAAGAGTTCATTGCCAGAATAAACAAAAGAGGAGAAAGGGGACATCCTTGACACAGCCCCCTTTCTGCTGGAAAAAAAGGAGAAGGAATCCCATTTATGATGACGGCATAGTTAACATTCTCTACGCATGCCATGACCCATCTTATGATATTAGATTTCAGGCCGATCTTCGCTAATAAACATCTAATGAACCCCCAATCTAAGCAACCATAAGCTTTTTGTAAATCAATTTTCAGAATGGCGGCTTTAGATTTTTTTGAGAGCATAGTAAACAGGTTTTCTTGAGTATTAGCGACGACATCCAAAGTATTCCTTCCCTTTAAAAAGGCATGCTGATCCTTTGTTAGCAAATTGGCTAAAGTCGCTTTAATCCTTTCAGCAATAATTTTTGTGATGATTTTGAAAGTTATATTGCATAGGGAAATCGGCCTAAAATCTTGAAAGGAGTCAACCTCCATTTTTTTTGGGATAAGTGTTATTTGAGTGGAGGATGTAACCTGATGTATGCTGCCTAAGATTCTCGCTGCTTCAACCATCCTCAACAAATCTTGTTTGATGATATCAAATAAGTGAATAAAGAATTCTATTGTCCAGTCATCGAGGGCAGGACACTTATCCTTCATGAAAGCCTTCATAACTCCTAGAAGTTCTTCCTCTGTTATGGGCTGGAACAAGCATTCATTTTTTTCATCATCAAACATTTGTGGACCAGATCAATACCCCATAAGATATCCTGAAACCTGCAAACATCCCTTCTTTTATATTAGTTTTTTAAGTGTCTCATAGCTTCCTTTGAGATGTCGTGTTGAGAGAAAAGGAAGCCCCCCTGACCATCACTTATTTTCCATATGGAATTTCTCTCTCGCCTGGAATTTGCATATTTATGGAAAAATTTTGTGTTCATGTCACCTTCCTTGAGCCAAATTGCCCTACTCTTAAGTCTCCATGAAGCTTCTTCCTGCTTCAAAATTTTTTGTTTTTTCCTTTCAAGCTCTTTTATGCGACATCTCATATCAAATGGAAGTGAATTGGCATCCAAAACTTTGGTTATACTGTCCAGTTCCCTCTGTATTTCTTGAAGGGCCAATCTATCCAAATGTATTTTTTTAAACTGCCATTCTTTAACCACCTTTCTCATAAAGGACAGTTTGTCTCTAAAGGTCATAAACGGGGGTCTCATGTCTTTTGCAGTTAAATCCTTCTATGTTTTTGTTATGACTTCATTAAAACCTGGATCTTCTAACCATGATCTGTTGAATTTAAAAGGGTACCCGTTCCTAAAACCCTTTTCCTTCCAGCTGAGATATATCGGCCTAAGGTCAGATATGAAGACATTCCTAATGGACGAATAAGGCATGCCCATTCTGTCAATAATGCTGACATGTAGAATGAATCGATCAATCCTTTTTGAAATATACGCCTCTTCTATTCTTCCATTATCCCATGTAGGCATCATTTTGGAAGGAATTATGTCTACAAGATTCTTGTTCAAAAGTTCATATTTGATGCGGTCTACGAGGGGGTCTCTTTTCCTGCTATTCCCCCATCGTTCCTCCGAGCTTAGAGTTACGTTTAGATCACCTGCAATCATCAATGTTTCAATATCAAAAATTTCTAATGCAATTTTTTTTTCCCAGAACAGGATCCTATTCTTATAGGGGGCGTAGATATTCAAGATATTAATGGGACAGTCGTTTCCTCTGATAGAGGCTGAGATGAGAATGCCTGCAAAGCATTTATAAGCTTTAGCTCTAATCCAAACAGGATCCCATAAAACCGCCAGCCCCCCCGAAAGACCCTTGGCTTCCGAAGCTACCAGGTGCCAGGAGGGAAACATTTTCCTAAAATAGGAGATGGACACATGATTGCTATGCATGGTTTCTTGAATTAAAATAATTTTTGGCTGAGCTGAATAGAATAGATTCTTTAGCGCCAAAAATAATTGGTCTGCTCCCAGACCACGTATGTTCATAGATATGATGAAAGTCATTGAGGAGTTTTTTCAGCCGCACTTTCTCTAAGAGGCTGAATCTCTAACATATCCATGATGGGAACATCCACAAGGGACATATTTCTTACACCTCTGTCTGCACTCCTCCCCCTAAAATGTCTACTGCCTCCATTGTTTTTTTTTCTCACCGTTATATTTCTTGCAGAGTCCGAGCTTATAAGAGGGGGTGAAAGATTTCTTGGTTTATGGATGGTTAAGGGTTCCAGCTCAAGTGATTTTTTGTTTAGAAGAAAGTCTAAGTCATTGTCATACAAATTTGTTGGAGATGATACTGGGGAGTTTAGAGGGGTGGCTGATACCATTGGCTCTTTGCCTTTCGCAGATGGGATAATGCTCTTTTTGGGCGAGGGCGACGATGATGAAATAAATATGGTTTGGGAACCCACAGTAAAGTCCTTGAAAGGCTAGATGATCGGAGAGGGAGGAGGAATTCCTTTTTCATCATTTGGTTCTAGGGGAGGCAAACAAATGATAGCCTGGGTCTTTTTATCAACAATGGATCCAATCCTAGATGAGCTTTCTGGCATGGTACCGTGGCTCTGAGAGAAATCCTGAGAGAAATACTGATGAGATTGGCTGATATTGTTTTCCAAAATTTTAAATTCTTGCACAACATCATGTTCTGATGGAGACAAACTAACTGTAGGAGATAGCTTCTCTTTTTCAGAAAACTAGGGAGAGTCTTTGCGAATTTTTTCATGAAGCAATCTGCATTTTAGAGCTGGGCACCAAGGGAAATTTTTAATTAGGTGTCATGTCCTGTGACATGCTGAGCACTTGAAGGGGATTCCCCAAAAATCCAGTCTTTGCTTTATTTTTAAGTCTCTCTAGGCAATCTCTATGTGATCCGGAAACCCTCCCCTGAAGGTCTTTTCCATAAGAATCCATGCTATTCGCTTGTCTTTTTCCCCAAGACATCTTGGGTCAACGTAGACAAATCTTCCTATGGTGTTTCCTATCTCAGTTAGAGTCTCCTTAGACCACAATTCCAGGGGAAGGCTAGGGAGTTTGACCCAAATCAAGCTATTTGAAGGGGTGTTCTTTAGTGGGTTGTACCCAATGTACCATCTGTAGAGAGCAAGGAAGCTCCTTTTATGGACCCAAGGGCGTTTCTGAATGGTATGTAGATCACTGGCGCTTAAGAAATGAAAGCAGTACCACTCTTTCATAAGATTAGAAACAATGGCAGTATATCCAATCAGTGGTTTCCACTATACCTCAAGCCATTTTCTCATCCTGGCATCGTCCATTTCTGGAAAATGCCATCTGCCCACCAAAGCAAGTTCCTGTAGGATTTCTATATGCTCGTTCAAGTGGATGTTGTCCAATTTTATTGCAGCAGGCGGGGAAGGGGGGGGGTGGTTTTAATAGGGTTCCGAGACTTGTAGCGGTTTGCGTGTTCACACATAACCTTTTCCTTCTGTTGAAAATCACTTTTCTTGTTGACCTCCCATAAAGATTGTTCTCTTTGTATCCCTTCCCTATCCCTGTCAGCATCTGGGGTTGATGGTTGGACAACCACGTCATCCAGAGTAGATTTCCATCCTCCTGATAACGTGGCGCCCTTCCATCCCTCTTCGGCCTGAATTGCGGCCCGTATCATGGCCTTCGTGGCCGATGCGTCCGACCCACACTCCATGTGACGCCAAAATCCTCTCCCTGGCTTAACGTTTGTACCTCTTTGTCCTAACTAGATTTCCCAGATTGGGACTTTACTCCAGAAATAAATAGAAATAAATAGAAAGTTGTCCGATCTCTGAACATAAAACCTGGATGAGATAAGGCCAAAAGAGGGAATTTAAGACTATTCTAACAAGGGACCTGGCGTAAGGAAGACTCGAGAGGGGTGGTCTCACATTCCGAGAGAGGTGCGGAAACAGATATAGCCAACTGTCCAGAGATAATAACTTTGGATGACGACACCTATTAAGGCGAATGACAGATGAAGGATTTGCCTAAATTCTTTATTCCCACAAGTACATAACACATCAGCTATGGTACTGTCATCCCACAAACCTATGAGGTTTAAATCACAATGCTCTGCAATCTTTCAGACGCCGGCTTTGGAGAGTTAAATTTCCAGTCCCATGAAATGGGTTTTCCGGCCCAGAAAAACCAGGGATTCTGGTTGGTGGGAAAAAACCTACAGACTACTGTCCATGGGAGCCCCGGTTCCTTCAAAGTGTGAGAGTAGCACGCTGGTGAAACTTAGGCGAAAACAGACCCTATCAAGTAATCTTCCCAGGCTTACTAAGAAGAATCAACTCCCTGTATATTGTTAACTAGATGATGAATCCTGGTAAGCTATGCAACAACAATATATTTCGAAAATACACCACCAGGCTCCTATTTTAAATCGAAAGTCTGAGCAGGGCTTATAAATTACTACATATTTCTTCAATTTATGTATGATTATCCAAAACATACTGAATAACATAGACTCTGACAAGGGAGCTTAAATAGAACTTAAGCCCGGTAAAGGCCAATTCATAACCCAGACTCTCTTCCTTCTTTAAAGCATCGGAAGAAAACTATTCCAGGTTATAAAACTCACTGTAACTGAGACAATCTATAATTCAGAAAAAAAACATTGCAACCCATGAACTAAATAGAGTAGATACAAACTGTAAAAACAGGAAGCCTGACCTTTTACCAGGCACATGCCGAGGGGAGAGCGACTTTAATCCTCCAGCAAACCAAAACCAGCAAATTTTGAACCAAGAACTGAAAACGCCGATTATGAATGCGAAAGTGGGACGCTGAGACACTGCCAGCTTGTGAGCGAAACTCAGCCTTGCGCCAGAGCGCTCAGGGGAGAGGGAGAGTCGAGCCAAACCTTTTCCCCTCCTGCCAAAGACTGGTTTTATAATAGCTTCAAAGATGAAAGGCCAACGAGATGCGGAGTGAGCGTGTCAAACATATGGTTTTGCATGAATGGCTATAGGCTCGGTTGTCAGCAAGTGGCGTAGGGAGGAAACACATCGAGTAGTCGGTCATGCCAGATCATTCAGACAAAAGACACAGCTACCAGGGTAAAACGTGGCGATAAAAACGGAATGAGCAAGGCATGCAATGGCTCCCACACTTACCTACTTAGCATTCATAGGCTGGGTACCTGGAAAACACATGCATGTAGTGACCTGGTTGGTTGCTTTCGGCTCGCATCTCCGCTCAGCAGCTCCATTTCAAGAGTTCAAAATTAATAAATACATATTAAAGCGAGAAAATAATATTAAGTTAAATTAAATATCTAATTGTTAAATTAACCTTAAATAATAATAATAAATAACTAACTTATCAAAAAATAAATAAATAACTTATCCAAAAAATTAAAAAATAAATAAATAAAATAAATAAATTTAATTAAGAATGAGGTTGGTTATAAAAGGTACTAATATTATAAAAATAAAAAAAAAAAATTGTATATGATAAATTCATTTATAAAAAAAATTTTAAAAATTAAAAAAATAAATAAATAATGGAGAGCAAAAACGAGGAGGGGGCGGAAAAAAAAAAAAAAAAAAAAACGACTACGAAAAGAGTGCTGGGACCCAACACCTACTGATTTTCCAGCCATCCTCTCTATTGAGATTGCTCGGCCTTTTTCAATCTCAAGAGCTTCCTTAAATTTCCGATGATGGAACTGCGAAACTCTTAGCAATAACACTAGCCTCCTCAATACAAACATGATGATTGGTTTTTTCTGCATGTTCAGCTAAAGCGGAAGACTTAGCTCTCTTCTGCTAAGGTCAGCTGCGTGCTCACTAATCCTTTGATTAATGGAGCGACCGGTGCCTCACCAATATAGGGGGTCCCACAGGAACAATGGATAATATATACCCTTTCATATCTTTAGGGTCGATAGGATCCTTCACTGATCTGAGGGACATACGAATGGTTGTTAAGGGGCCTAAAGGTCACAGGGACATTATGCATCTTGAGAATCCTTGCAATCTTATCAATGGTCCCCTGAAACGAACGAAAGATGGACTATTGGTTTTTTTTAATCATTTAAACTTTTAACATGGGAGGAGATTGGAACTTTATACTTTCTATATATCATTAGAGATACATTTTGAGTTTAAATCTACTAAGCACTTAGAGGGACCAAATCTCTCAAGATGCAAAACCTTTTTTTGAGTGCAAAACTTGAGGAAAGCTTTGCTAGAGATTTAATTAGTCTTGGTGCTTGGTAGATCGGGAGATATGATGGATCTATGCTAGTTCTTAATAATACTAATGCAACCATATAAATTAAATGGTCGGTTCTTAACAAAAGCAACCATGTAAATTAAATGGTTGGTAAACACATATAGATATCAATCCATAACAAGCATCAAAACACTTACTTCATGATACATCTCACTTTTAAAAAAATATTTAAAAAATAGCTAAATTATCACTTTATTTTAAATAATTTTTTTTTATTAAATATATATATATATATATATGTGTGTGTGTGTGTGTGTGTGTGAATTAAACATATATACATCAAAAAAACATGTGACAATATTATTTATCATAGAGATTCACCCCACTTTACCATGGAGATTGTAAATAGGTTTTCTTACAATATTATGGCTTATCAATAACAAAGTCAACAAAATTATAACTCATTTCATATGACACTTGTTCATATAACATTTTTTTCAATTAATCAATTTAATTAAAAGAGTGCGAAGGGCATAACTACTTTTAAGATCAATGTCAACCTGTTATTAAAAATAGTATAGAATCCTCGATGGGGGTGAGAATCGAGACTAACATTGTTGTCGAGCCCCATGAAGAGTGACAAATGGGTTGGTGGGGAGGGTCATACCTCCAAGTCCCCTCATACCATGCGGAGGAGGGAATGGCGTACATGAGCCTTAGCTCTCAGATGTGTGAGTATTTATGGCGCATTGGAAAAGGGAAGCGACAACAGGATGATAAGCGAGATGAGGAAGGTGTCATGATTTTGGTTCAGTGCTCAGGTTTGGTGGTGGAAATATACTTGGCCTCCTACTCGATGGGGAAAGAGGCGTCAGAGGCATGACAAAATTGGTGGTTTCTTGATTTTCTTCGAGGAATTATGGTTTGTTGTGTATAACGAAGCCCAATTCCTTGTTTTTCTCAGGCCTTGCAAGGCCGGATTGGGTTGGCAGGCGCAGTCTGAAAGCAAATGTTATTTCTGGTTCATTTGGGGTAAGGAGTGTCTCTGTAAAAGCTGGCAGTGTCATGGCGAGGCTAGTGTTTTGGAGGCGTTAAGCTTTTGGACAATTGTCGTCCTCCTCGTAGCCGGATCTATACTGTAGAGTGACTGGTGTGGTGGGGAATGTGAAGGTGGTGTTAGGGGCATTGCCTTAAGTTTGTTCTGGTGGACGAGAGGGCAACAATTAATTCCCGCAAACGCGAAAGCACAACCGGTAGAATTGGGTGTGATTTTTCGGCGACAGATGCATCCTAATCCTCAACGAGGGTGGCCTAACCTCCCAGCGAAGCCAGGGACGGGGAGGGAGGAGGCCCTTGCATTGGCAACCATGTTGGGTGGAAGTGGGAGAAAACCGGTGGGCAAGGCTCAGGGTGCAAGTATTGAAGCGCGCGGAGGGCAAGGTGGTGGACTTTGTGGCAGTCGACGAGGTGGCTGGAGATGGGGGCAGTTGACTAAGCGTGGTAGCAAGGCTGGCACGAATACACCCCGCACTGGTAGTAGTACACAGACTCTTGGCTCTTGGAGAGGTGGCAGGTGCAAGAGAGCTCATATAGCTCAAAATGATGGTCGTTGTGATGCCCCGGACCCAAAAATTGTAGCACTGCTACTTGGAAAATTGTCGAGGCCTAATCCAATCCTTGGTGGACTGGGTAGATGCAACAGAACGAATTAATTAGGAAAAGCACGATGAGCTGATGGAAACATTGGAATGCATGCATTACTTCCAGTGTTAGGTTAGGGAGCGAGTCGTGGTAGTCTGGCGGGGACAAAACCATCTAGAGGAGAAAGTGGAACAGTTGGAGACTTGGATGGCGCACTTCGAAGAGCATGTTTAGTGCAACTTCTGTCCTCCGCCTCCTCTAGGAACTGCTCCAAACAACCCAGATTCAGTCACCTCAAATGATTATAATGTCCTATGGCTTTCTTTATGTTTTGTTTATCTATTGGAGCCTATGGTCCTTTCATTTGTGGGCAATGTTACCAGCATCTCTTTTGTATTTTTGCCACCTTCTATTGACTATGGTCAACAAATCCAGTCGTGGTGAGACCACATGCTTTTTGAAATATCGGATTTTTTTTTTGCCATCTACCTAATAATTATTGATAATTGAATTGAAAGTTTGGAAAACTTATTCCAAAATATATATGTCTATTAACTTAATTATTTATATTTATATAAATTTCACATCTTTGTATATAGAAATATTCTTATTTTAATTTTATTAAAACCCTAAAAAAAATTCTACATATGTTGGAAACACTAGGGGGGTGAATCAATATTTTGTTATTATTAACAATTTTTATCTTTTAAAACATTTGATGCACATAATTCATGAAACACATATCTTTATAGGAAACACTTATAAAATTTTTCTTTGTAAATATTTTGTAAACTTTCTCATACAAAGTAAGCACCAACTTACAACTTTTGTAGGCACCAAATTGCAGGAGATTTCAGTCCCCTAGTTGAGCATCAACTTAGAAACTTCATAGGCACCAACATACAGGAGAATCTAAACCCCTCAGTTGAGCACCAACTCAACAATTTGTAGGCACCAACCTACTTCTTCAAGATGCTTCATAACTTCTCCTAGTTCACACAAATTGCCCTTCTTCAGTAGGATTTGTCACCGCTATGTCGCTCTTAGGTTTGTACCTTCAACCTTGGTGACAACCACTTGTCCTTCCTATACACTTCCTCTATTCTTTAACTTGGCTTGACTCTTCAACTTTTGTGTAGCTCCAAATGGGCTTAAAAGAGGTAGTTCCTTCTCCCGCATGACGTAAAAAATATAGACCCAGTGTTAAAATATATATGGTCACCTCTGACTTTTCACAAGGACTAATAACAGAGCTTCTCGAGCAAAGTTTGGCTTCTTCTGCCCCTTCTTCTTTTTGTACTTGTACACAACGACTGTGCGCTTCTCTTTACTAGTATCATAATCGACAAAACCTAATAGTTAGTTGCATAGACTATTTCGTCAGCTCAAAACAAATCCTCTGCAACTCAACTCAACTTAGTACTGTTGAGAAATCCAAAGTGTGGCAAGTTAATTGATTTCTCTCATTATGGCATTATCTTGTGATGTTTTCATTATTATTGTTCTTTCTTTCAATTTATATTTTCTTATCATCAATACTAATGCCAAGCAACAAATAGAAGAGGACACAATATGTAGGCACGCAGCCAAAAGAAAAACCCCACTCTAGGGGAAAACCTAGTTAAAATTCTTTCTTCAGTAGATTCAATACAAGATGAGACGACCAAGCCCCTCACAACCTAGACTAGAGACTCCCTACATCAATTCAACATTGGCTCTTAGTCATGTAAGTAGTATTTCATTCTTCAATGTGTACTCAACACGTCCTCCTTGCAAGAATGAGATAATCCTTTACAAATTTCCTATAAAGATATCCATATGCTTGTAGTGACCAACATTGTAATATATGATGACCAACAATGACGACCAACACTGTAACATATGATGGCCAACATTGTAATGTATGTTGCCTTCAGTCTTGTGGTGACTTCCCCAAACTCTAATCTCGGTCCTGTAATGTTCTGAGTTTCCTTACCGTAATACATCAAAACTTTACTGTAATTTTGAACTCCATTACTGAGGTTCACTGAATAGTCATCTCTACAATATCCAAAAAAAATCTTTGACGTATGCCGAAGTTATGTACCTTCAAACACGTCCTCCTTGCAAGAATGAGATAATCCTTTACAAATTTCCTATAAAGATATCCATATGCTTGTAGTGACCAACATTGTAATATATGATGACCAACAATGACGACCAACACTGTAACATAGGATGACCAACATTGTAATGTATGTTGCCTTCAGTCTTGTGGTGACTTCCCCAAACTCTAATCTCGGTCCTGTAATGTTCTGAGTTTCCTTACCGTAATACATCAAAACTTTACTGTAATTTTGAACTGAGGTTCACTGAATAGTCATCTCTACAATATCCAAAAAAATCTTTGAGGTATGCCGAAGTTACGTACCTTCATTCCACTAAAACTTTCTCTAAAATATTTGCATTGTCTCATTGTGATTACATTGAACTTCATCTCTAAAATACCGAACTTTCTTATGTGATTTTCACACTTGTCTCACGAGTTCATCTCTGCAACTAAGCCGAGCTCCTTCATTGTGTCCACCGAACCTTTCTTTTGAGATTTATGCGAGTTGTCAATCTGAACTGTGGAACAAGGCATACCATTCTCCATAATAAATAAGTTGACATGAGTTTCTTGAACATATGTGTCTCTATATTAGGCCGATATGAGTTCATTGAGGGAAGTCAACTTGATGATGAGGCTGAGATCAAAGAGACTTTGATGGAGGATTCTTTGACCAAACAAAATTTTACTTTTGACCCAAGTAAGCAATCCTAAAGCCTACAATGGGGGCTTGAACTATAGCAATTGACCCAAACATGAAACTCGTGCTTTAACAAGTCAATTCAATTAATAATAAAATTCCTTTTGACAAATATATTAAATTTTGACTCAAGTACAATTTATGAAGACCGAACCTAGTTACATTCTTCAACACTCCCTCTTAACTAGGGAGGTATTCATATTTACATATAATCAAATAGGTACATGGAAGATCTCAAAACACATCATCTACGAAGAAGTTTAGGCACCACAATGCCATGGACTAAATTCCTAACCAGGGTAATCTATCCAAGGC
This sequence comes from Pinus taeda, assembly GCA_000404065.3. NCBI lineage: Eukaryota > Viridiplantae > Streptophyta > Pinopsida > Pinales > Pinaceae > Pinus > Pinus taeda. The sequence continues at coordinate 21,304 of APFE030258699.1, forward strand.
CTCTCAACAATTTAGGCACCGCAATGCCATGGACTAGATTCCTGACCAAGGGAATCTATTCAAGTGGGACTAAGATGCTCTCAAGCTTTCAACCTCTCTAGGTACCATCAGGCTTACTTGTTAACCATCAACCCAGGGATCTACGTGTGTATCCGAGATCAGAGCTCTATGACCAACACCACCCTCCCAACTTCAGTTCCTAGACATCAACACAAAGTGTCATCCAGATGTCCTTCCAGGCAGTGCTTCACTCACAAAGCCTCAACACTCCTTGATCTAGCAAATCAAGGACAACAAATCTCTCCCGATCAAACTGATCAGTAACCAGCACGTTATCAAAACTTCGAGAGATTTACCTATACAAGCACAACCCCAATCAATAATATACTTTCACATGTTCACAAATAAACACAAACCTTTGGGGTCTTTAAGACAACTGATGTTGCTTCTCAACACAGTAGGACTATCAACCGAATCATTGATAGAAGATTCCTCAATCAACTTTTCTTTCCTACTTCACATGCAAAAACATATCCTCCAAAATGCATTATCCAATCAAAACTATGAAATGCCCTCCCTCTCAACCAAGGGGATTCCTTATATCCAGACTCCCTCTTAATCTCAGGGAGATATCTTATATTCAGGCTCCCTCTTAGGGAGATCATCTTCTTCTTATGAAATTGGAGAATCTTTCATGGCTTCCATTGTTCTTATTAGATTCATGCTTACCACATTTTACGATCATCTCCACCATCTTGAAGATGAAGCACCTGCACAACTTAGATAGCAAGTAGAACCAAAACTATAGAAACATGAGGTTAATCATCTCAAAATCTCATAATAACATAAGCATTAGAATTTACAAACATAATCAGCAAGAGCCTATACTTCAATACTTCACCTTCTTGCCCAGGTTTTGTTAAACCCTAAATCACATCACTATAAACAATTCAAACAAGTAATGCATCCAACAATTATCAGAATTCATATGTTAGAATCCTCACTAGGATTTCATACATATCCTAGATTTCACACATGAGCTTAAACAATGATCACAACTTAATCAACAACATAACTAGCTTCTACTAGGGTTTGATGTACACCCTAGATTTATCATTTACACAATCTCAATAATCACTATATGAATTCATAGATTCCATATTGTCATATCACACATACTAGAGAATTTAACTACTACTAGGGTTTAGTTGCAAAACCCTAGATTTCCCAAACATCATCATCTTAGAATATCAAACTTTGACTAGGGCTTGTTTTGAAACCCTAGGACATATGACCATTAATAATTAGGTTAAGCACACACGTCTAGGAATTCATTATCAGGAATAAGCACATCATATGTCAGACAATACATTAGACTAGGCTAGGCTAGAGATTCAACCAATGGACATATACCTAGGGTTTCATTCCTAGGACCTTACATAACAAGGGTTTTGCTTATAGACCCAACCAAACCCTAAAGATCTAGGGTTTCATAACATAACAAATCAAACCCTACATTACCAAAACCATTAAAGGTTTAGAATTTCAGACAACATCATTCAACCCTAACAAGTTAGGGTTTTCATGATCATGCCAACCCCAAACATGAAATTATCATCAAAAACATGAAATAACATTTCCAATAACCCTAAGCAGGCTAGAGTTTCACACATTAACATTAGCATACCCTTAAGTTAGGGTTTCTAGAGAACCTGTCTAGGGTTCTATAAGAACTATCAAGAATGTAAGGAGGGTAAATTTACTTAGCCATGAATCACCCTCGACAAGAATATTTATGATTCAAGACAACTAGACATAACGATGTTAGTAATGTAATGAAAATTACAAAAATAAGATGAACATACCTTTTATATTAAGAGAGTTTTTATAAGGTGCATAGTCTACGACATACTTGGAGATTGACAAACCTTTGAAGGATTCCTTGAAGTGTCTTCTTTGTATTGAGCCATGATCTTTTATACATGTAATACATACTTACAAGCAAAACATGTGGTACCAAGAACATGATTTAATTTCTCAAGTTAGATATTCTACCTAATCATGGAGGATGGAATCCTATGATATTAAAAATCAAGTTATTCCTTCTTCCAATCAATCATCAAATAGCTCATTAGACTTATTGCAAGTGCATCTTGTTGAGTACAAAATACTTACTTGATTTCCTTAAGTTGGTTCCTTGTGCTTGCACTTGATAGATCTTCATAGGCAGTTGTACCAAGTTCCATTCCTTCAACGAGTGGAAGATAGAATATACTTTTTTGCTGCTTTGACCTTATCATTGCTTCAACACTTAGTGCTTCAACTATAAACATATCACTGATCCAGAATCCTTCTTCTGAAATCTATAGCAAAGTCATGACTGTGACTATGACTTCATCAAAAAACTATGAACCCAATTTATGAAGTGATCAAGTTGTCTCATTGTAGCTTACATCACATTGTAATCCTCATTTTACTTATGAGATTATATGTACTCAATGATCGAACTTGTCTCCTTGTGATTTTCACCGAAACTGATTTGAACTGTCTTGTTGAGGATAATACTTACCTTATACTTGTGATACTAGATGTCTCGGGTTCATCACTACACCTGTTAAAAATTCCTCATTATCCTGTGGAGCAAAGTTACATTTATTCTAGACTGTGAGATCATCTAACCTTTCTCTCTGAAATGATTTGACTTTTTCACTGTAATTTTTTTTTTGCTCTCTGTCTCTTTGAGATTTACCTAAATCCTCCTTCTTCTTCAAGGTGTCTTGAAAAGGCTGAACTAGCTCTCTGTAATCTTAATTCTATAAGCCTAGAGATGCCCTTAAGCTATGAACCTTTCACTAAGAATGTTTCAAAGATGCATAAGTGATCTTCAAGCTGCCTTTGATCATGACCTTAGCTCTGATACCATGTTGAGAAATCCAAAGTGTGGCAAGTTAATTGATTTATCTTATTATGACATTATTTTGTGATGTTTTCTTTATTATTATTCTTTCTTTTGATTTATATTTTCTTATCATTAAGACTAATGCCAAGCAACAAATAGAAGAGGACAGAAGGTGTAGGCACACATCGAGGGAAAAACCCCACTCTAGGGTAAAACCGACTCAAAATTCTTTCTTCAGTAGATTCAAAACAGGAGGAGACGACCAAGGCCCTCACAACCTAGACTAAGGACTCCCTACATCAAGTCAACCTTGGCTCTTAGTCTTGTAAGTAGTATTTCATCCTCCAATGTGCACTCAACACGTCCTCCTTGCAACAATGAGGTAACCCTTTATAAATTTCCTATAAATATATCCATATACTTGTAGTGACCAACACTGTGATATATGATGACTAACAATGACGACCAACACTGTAACATATGATGACCAACATTGTAATGTATGTTGCCTTCAGTGTTGTGGTGACTGCCCCAAACTCTGATGTCGGTCCTGTAATGTTCTGAGTCTCCTTACTGTAATACATCAAAACTTTGTTGTAATTTTGGACTCCATTATTGAGGTTCATTGAATAGTCATCTCTGTAATATCCAAAAAATTTCAATGAGGTATGTCGAAGTTATGTACCTTTATTCCACTAAAACTTTCTCTAAAATATCTGCACTATCTCACTGTGATTACACCAAACTTCATCTCTGAAATACCAAACCTTTCTTCTGTGATTTCTGCACTTGTATCACAAGTTCATCTCTGCAACTAAATTGAGCTCCTTCATTGTGTTCCACCGAACATTTCTTTTGAGATTTATGCGAGATGTCAATCTGACCTGTGGAGGTTCTCCATAGTAAATAAGCTGACATGAGTTTCTTGAACATATGTGTCTCTATATTAGGCCAATTTGAGTTCATTGAGGGAAGTCGACTTGATGATGAGGCCGACAACAAGGAGACTTTGACCAAACAAACTTTGACTTTTGACTCAAGTAAACAATCTTAAAGCCTACAATGGAGGCTTGGCCTATAACAATTGACCCAAGCATGAAACCCATGCTTTAAAAAGTCAATTCAATTAATAATAAAATTCATTTTGACAAATATATTACATTTTGACTCAAGTACAATTTATGAAGACCGAACCTAGTTACATTCTTCAACAAATACTTTGTCGATCGTTGTCAATATTTAGGCTTATTGTACGTTCAAAGGAAGATTTCCCCTCCTGGCAGCTTGTACCCACACTATACCTTTTTCCTTGATGTTCTAGCACTTAGATAACCATTACAAATCTGTTGTCACTTCATTTCAAGGTTCCCTACAGGCTTGTGGTCTAAATAAGAAGAACTCAACCCCCTTCAATAACAGATGGGATAAAATCATATAATAAAACAAACAATTTACCTTGGTAGTCTTCCTCAACTTGGCCCTGTCTCAACTCATTTTGGCCCTATTCTCTTGGCTCATCCCTGTTCTCCTAGCTCAACCTTGTCCCTTGTTCTCCTAGCTCGACATCCTTTCTCTATGTCAGTCTACTTGTTGCTCCTCAAACTCAACCTTCTTTATAATAATTATTTAACCCAAATCTTTGGTGGTCTATTTCATACCTTATTTCTCACGCAAACACAAAATTGGTTGCCTTAAATGAGCCACATGATTGGCATATTTATAGTGTTTGACATCACCTTTTTAGGGGCCAATTTGTCCTAGGGTCGACCTGTTCACTGGCTAGGCTGACTGGCCCATTGGTTGGGTTGACTTATGCGACTCGCAAGATGTATAATGAATATTCAAAAAATATTTTTTCTTCAACCATGAGGATTTAGAAGGTGTAACATATATCATTGGAAAGGTCTCAAAATATGTTCTTTGACTAAGTATCTTTCTCTTTCATTTGGATAGTGTTTAAAATAAATAACAACCATTTTCAACAATATCCCAATTTAATATTGATGGCATTATTTTGACACTTGTTTCACCTATCTTCATTCTCTCCATACTCTGTGTTAGCTACTCCCCCAGACTGTATTTTCTCCCCCTTTGGCATCGATAACAAAGGATGCTCCTATTTGCATATTTTAAACACTTCTTGACTAGTGTTCCTCTTTTTCTGACACTGAGGACTGCTCCCCCTCACTTTGTGCTTCCTAAGGACACTTGAATCCAACAGGTTGTCTAATTCAAGGTGGCAAGAACTTTCTCACCAATCACAAAATCATAAATTGGTCAATTATCATTGTCAACTCTAGGCCAAGTTGTGTACGAAGCAATGCAAATGGATATGGTCTATTATGATTAAGCATAAGTGACTTTTCTTAGCCTCTTATCTTGATTCCAAGCATTACCTCAAGGAACCTTGCTCAAGTTGTGCCCTCTCATTGTCTCCAAAACCAAAAACCAACCCTTGTTTGTAACCACAATTGGCAATGCAAATGGATACGATCTATTATGATTGAGCATAAGTGACTTTTCTTAGCCTCTTATCTTGATTCCAGGCATTACCTCAAGGAACCTTGCCCAAGTTGTGCCCTCTCATTGTCTCCAAAACCAAAAACCAACCCATGTTTGTAACCACAATTGTGTTATACAACCCTATGCTTACTTGAGAAACATAATAACCGTTTAGTGTGTTAAGCACTTGTAAACTTACAACTTTGTGCATAATAACTCTATTTACAAATCCCAAACTTCCAAAAGCCATCCATCCAAAAGAAAATACCAACCCATCATCAGAGAGGAAAAGGGTTGTAACAACCTTGGGTCAAAATTTCATGTAATAAAGTTAATAACGGCCAAAATAAGACCAAGGAGAAGCTGGACATTTACTTCCAGCTTAACCAGATGTCAGAGACGGAGGCCATCAAGGTGGAAACATTACATTTGGATGGTGAGGCCTAGGATTGGTGGTTCCATGGGATGGTTACACTCGAACACTCCACAGTGACGACATATGTTGAGTTCACCAAGATATTGATGGAGAGGTTTGACTGGAGGGATCCGGAACAACACTGTGGAGCTGACGAGGCTCAAACAGACTGGGAGCCAAGAGACCTACATTTCAGATTTCTTGAGGGTTTTAGTGATGGTGCCAGATTTGTCTGCAGCAAGGAGGATATACATGTATGTTCAGGGGTTGGCAGAGCTAGAGCCACTTCGGGGTCTAGTCAAATCCGCTAGACCAACCACCCTTCAGGATGCTATTAGCAGGACTGGGAACTTACATGATGTCTTACCCAGGACCCGGACACCTTACCCCCAGCGACAGGCTTTTCAGCCTAAGGGGAAGGATGTGAGGGTTCCACCTCCAAAGGGGAATCTAGGACAAGTACAGATTGATGATGACGCCAGGAGGGAGTTGAAGAAGAAGTGGTTGTGCTTCACATGTCAGGAGCCGTGGGCACCGGGACATAGCTGTGTTGCTGGAAAAGCACATTTTATTGAGGTATTCTCCAAGAGAACGAGGAAGAGGATGATGAGGATGATGTGGAGGTAGGAGGTAGTCATGTTGCGTAGGATTGTTTGTCACCTCCACCACCAGCAGCGGGTGGTGCAGCTTTTGCACCTACCAGGGGAACCCTTGCAGCATTGCGAGGAGTTCCCAAGTATTTGACGTTGCACGTACGGGGGACAGTATGTGGCCAACGAGTATCAGTTTTGGTTGACAGTGGGGAAACCCACAACTTCATTGATGCATAGATGGTTGAGCGAAGAGGTATATAGACAGAGAGCTTCAATGGGTTTTCAGTTTTGGTCCCAGGAGATCAAACCATGGTGTATGCATGTTATGTACCAGATTTATCTGTGACAATGGGCACTTACACATTGACTGACCACTTTTTCGTGGTCGATCTTCCCGACATCAACATGATATTGGGTGTTTAGTGGCTTATCACTCTAGGGAAGGTCATGATAGATTGGAAGACCATAGAGATGGAGTGGGATGATGAGAAGATAGGGAGGCATGAGAAGATACTGGGACAACACACATATCTGCCTCAGACTATTCCAGCTCATCGGATGGAGGCAGTCTTCCGGAAGGGAGACGTAGAGTGGGAAGTGGAGTTGCGTGCATCAGAGGCAAGGACTACAGGGCAGATAGTGCACCCATAGATACAGTCCATCCTTGACCGGTATGCCATAGTATTTGGGGAGATTCTGCCAGCACAGCCACTGGACCAGGGGTTTGAGCACACCATTGAGCTTGAGCAGGGCATACAGGCAGTGATTACTATCCCCTATAGGCATCCCAAGGCTTATCGGGATGAGATTGAGCGGGCCATTCAGGAGTTGCTGGCTCTTGGGCACATTCGGCCGAGCACGATTCCTTTTGCTTCTTCCGTGGTGTTGGTGAAGAAGAAGGACGACACATTGAGGATGTGCATTGACTACAGGGCCCTGAACAAGAAGACCCTAAAGAACAGGTACCCCATACCTAGGATCGATGAGTTTAGAGGAGCTTGGTTCTTCTCAAAGATTGATTTGAGATTTGGGTACCATTATATTCGCATGAGGGAACAAGACATTCCCAAGACCGCCTTCAGGTGTCACTGTGGGCACTTTGAGTTTTTGGTGATGCCCTTCGGGCTAACCAATGCCCCAGCCACATTCCAGTCTTGCATGAATCACATCTTTCGCAGTCACTTAAGGAAGTTTGTGTTGGTGTTCTTTGATGATATCCTCATTTACAGTAGGACTTGGGAGGAGCATCTCCAGCACATTGAGACAGTATTATGCATCTTGGAGGAGCAACAGTTTTATGCCAAGCTCTCCAAATGTGAGTTCGGATTGATGGAGATGTTATACTTGGGAAACATCATAGGAGTGGACGGAGTGAGAGTCCACGAGGAGAAGATCAGGGCCATCAGAGAATGGCCGAAGCCGAGAAATGTGACGGAACTTCGAGGATTCATTGGCATTTGTACTTACTACTGGAAGTTCGTCAAGGGTTTCTCACAGCGTGCTGCACCCCTGACAGATTTGACGAGGAAGGGGGCATTCAGTTGGTCAGATACAACACAGCAAGCCTTCGACAGGCTCAAGGAGGTTATGAGCAGCTGCCCAGTGCTTGTGTTGCCAGATTTTACGCAACCATTTGTTTTGGAGTGTGATGCGTCAGGAGAGGGGATCGGCGCAGTGTTGATGTAGGGAGGTCACCCTATAGCCTTTGAGAGCTGGAAGCTCCTTCCGCACGAGAGGTTGTATTCCATATATGACATGGAGATGCTGGCCATCATGCATGCATTGGCTAAGTACCGCCAGTATTTGGTGGGTAACAGGTTCAGGGTGAGGACTAATCACAACAGCCTCAAGTTCTTTTTGGAGCAGAAGCAGCTACAAGAGAGGCAACAGAAGTGGATCAGCAAGATCCAAGCATATGACTTTGACATTGAGTATGTCAAGGGTAAGAAAAACGTGGTAGCAGATGCCCTTTCACGTAGGCCAGCCACGTTGTCTCTTATGAGCTTGGACGCAGACTGGAGGGCTCGACTCTTAATAGAGTACTCCAAGGACAGATTTTCATGTGAGGTTCTGGATGGGCAGGTGGTGGATGACAAGTACAGGGTGGTCGATGAGATCATCTACTACAAGGACCAGATCTTCTTGACTGAGGGGTCTCACCGCAAGAAGAAGATACTTCAGGCATCACATGATTCACCATTGGCAGGTCATCAAGGGTTTACCAAAACCTACAAGGCCATTAGAGAGAGGTTCTCATGGAAGGGCCTCAAGGAGACGTACTCCAGCATGTCCGAGAGTGAGATGTTTGCCAGAGGAACGAGGGGGAGATGAACCATCCCGCAGGATTATTGCAGCCTATTCCCATTCTGGAGGGGAAATGGGAGAGTATTTCGATGGACTTCATCACAGGGTTGCCCATGGTGCAGGGCAAGGATTGTATCTTTGTCGTAGTTGATCGACTGACAAAGTACGCACAATTTTTCGCCATATCTGCACACTACACAGCAGCATAGGTGGTCGAGCTGTTCTTCAGAGAGGTCTTCAGGTTACATGGTCTTCCTAAGACCATCATCAGTGACAGAGACAGCTGTTTCATGGGCGGGTTTTGGCAGGAGCTTTTCTGGTTGGTGGGGACAGAGTTGACTCCGAGCACCAGTTATCACCCACAGACGGACGGGCAGACAGAGATAGTTAACAAGTGGCTAGAGGGCTACTTGTGTAACTATGTCAGTGGGTAGCAGTGAGCATGTCTGAAGTGGCTGCATTTGGGGGAGTACTGCTACAAAACTACACATCACATGCCCATCGGTATATCACCATTCTATGCTTTGTATGGATATCATCCTTTATCTTTTGCTAACGTGATGTTTGGGGCTAGCAAGGCTCCGAGAGCCAAGATTTGGGTCCAAGAGAGTCAGGATATTCTCCGAGCTCTCAAGGATAACATGGCTACAACGCAAAACTAGCAGAAGCTGTATGCTGACAGGGGTCGAGTGGAGAGACAGTCCGAGGTAGGAGACTTGGTCTACCTACGATTACATCCATACCGACAATCGTCACTGAAGCATAAGGGGGTTGAAAAGCTCAGGCCTCGCTTTTATGGGCTATAAAAGGTGATATGCAGGATTGGACAGGTAGCATATGAGTTAGAGTTGCCCCAAGGCAGCAAGATTCATAACGTTTTCCATGTATCATGCCTGAAGAAGGCGTTGGGACAACATGTGACAGTGACAGATGAGCTACCACCCACGGATGATGAGGCGCATTTGGTATTGCAGCTAGAGGCTATTATTGATACCAGGGAGAGGCAGCTACGGAGCAGGACGGTTCGAGAATTCTTGGTGAGGTGGAAGAATTTACCAGATGAGGATGCCACTTGGGAGTGAGAAGATTTTGCAACATCCATCACTTCAGTTGCTTGAGGAGAAGCAACATTTTTCCGGGGGAGACTGTAATATTCCTAATTAGCCATGGCTAATTGGAATATTCAATTTTGTTCAATTTTGCCTTCTATAGCTATTTATAAATAAAAGGGTGAGGAGAGGGGGGCATACTCACTTCATGAATAAAGACACTCCCTAGTAGCACAACGTTGTAACTTAAAAGGTGGGCCAAGGGGGGCCAAAGAACCACGTAGAGGAAGGGCCCACGTAGACACTTGGAGTGACTGCATAGATGGTGAGAAACATGTGGCAAGAGGGAAGCTACGTTGGAGGAGGTGAGCCTTGGGATTGAGAGAGGATCACTTCGACTTGGAGCACTCTGGCTGTTTAGCTAGTCTGCAGCACTGTTTAGTGCATTGAGTGTTTCCGTTCAGAGATCTCACCCTTCCATGACTTTGTCAGCTTAGCTATGATACCATGTTGAGAAATCTTGTAGTATCCCTTATCAAGAATATTCCTCAAACACAAGCAAACTCCAACAAGATATGGACTGGGAGGGAATTTACGAGATATGTCACCTCTTAAAAGAGGACAAGATCCGGAGGCTACCTGGCCCTTTCCAAACTCTGTCTAAGAGTATAGGAGAAACACACAAGTGGTATAATAACCGAGAATGCTCAAAAAGATACAAATAACAATGGTGCAACATATATCAATATAACCATAAGCAGATACTCAAGAAATGCAGAGAGAATGCTAAGCCATTTTATTATACTGAGTAATAGAATGAGTATAGGAGGTGATCAGGAAGATGGCACCTCGACTTGCACAAGGTAAGTGAAGAAATACACTCAAAATAGCAAAGGAATGGCCCCTCTCTGAACTGCATTCAAGCTGTTGGAGAACTGTTGTGCTGTGGCTTTGCTAGAAATAAAATGAGGATTTGCGGCTGCTCCTCTCCTCAGAAAAGGCTGAAACTCTGGAATCAAACTCTACTCAAGAAACCCAGAAAAGCCCAGAAAGCTTTTCTGAAATGGCCGACCCCCGAAAATCACCCCCTTGGGGTTCTGCGCAGTCCCTTAATGCTCTGCCCTGCCACTGAATGGAACCCTCCAGAAATCTACCTGAAACCCCTGCCAAAACTCTCCAATATGCAAGGGTTGATCCCCTTCTCTATCTCTTAGCACAAATCCTACTGCAAACCCTCAACCAAGAACTCCTGCAAAAGGAACTGCGTCCCTCTCTCTGTGCTGCGCAGTCCTCCAAAACGCTGATGAAACTGCTGCTAAAATGCTGATGAAACTACTCCTGAAATGCCAATGGAAATACCTTGCCCGAGCAGGCACTCGAAGTCCCCCGGGGCTAAGGGTGAGATCTCCAAACGGAGACAGTCAATGCACTAAACAATGTTGCAGACTAGCTAAACAACCAGCGTGCTCTAAGTCAAAATGACTATCACAAATGCTCATAACAGAATGATCAAAATGAGGGGGCTCCTCTCTCCTTTATAGCCTTTGCCTCTCTCAATCCCAGGGTTCACTTCCTCCTACATAATTCCTTTCTTGCCACGTGTTTCTTCCCTTCTGCGCAGTCCTTCCATGTGTCTGCGTGGGCTCCATTTCTGCGTCCCTCTTGGCCCCCTTGGCTCCCCTTTAAGTCACAACGTTGTGCTACTAAGAAGTGACGTTTTATCTTAAAAGTGAGTTATGTCCCCCTTCCTCACTTTTTATTTACAAATAACTATAGAAGACACAAAATCAAATATTCCAATGAGCCATGGCTAATTAGGAATATTACAGTCTCCCCTGGCAAAATGTTGCTTGTCCTCAAGCAACTGAAGTGATGGATGCTGCAAGATTTTCTCACTCTCCCAAGTGGCATCCTCATCCGGCAAATTCTTCCACCTCACCAAGCATTCCCAGACCGTCCTGCTCCGCAGCTGCCTCTCCCCGGTATCAATGATAGCCTCCGGATGCAATACCAAATGCCCCGCATCATCCATGGGTGGTAGCTCATCTGCCACTGTCACCTGTTGCCCCAATGCCTTTTTCAGGCATGATACATGAAAAATGTTATGAATCTTGCTGCGTTGGGGCAGCTCCAACTCATATGCAACCTGTCCAATCCTGCGTATCACCCTGTATGGCCCATAAAAGCGGGGCTTGAGTTCCTCAGCCCCCTTCTGCTTCAGTGACGACTGTCGGTATGGCTAAAATCGTAGGTAGACCATGTTCCCTAACTCGAACAATCTCTCCACCTGACCCCTATCGGCATACAGCTCCTGCTGGTTCTGCCCTGTAGCCATGTTATCCTTGAGAGCTCGGAGGATATCCTGACTCTCTTGGATCCAAATCTTGGCTCTAGGAGCCTTGCTATCACCAAACATCACGTCAGCAAAAGATAAAGGATGATACCCATATAAGGCATGTAATGGTGACATACCAATGGACATGTGATGTGAAGTATTGTAGCAGTACTCCCCCAGATGTAGCCACTTCAGCCATGCTCGTTGTTGCCCACTAACATAGTTACGCAAGTAGCCCTCCAGCCACTTGTTAACTATCTCTGTCTGCCCATCCGTCTGTGGGTGATAACCGGTACTCGGTGTCAACTCCGTCGCCACCAATCGGAAAAGCTCCGGCCAAAACCCACCCATGAAACGGTTGTCCCTATCACTGACAATGGTCTTAGGAAAACCATGTAGCTTGAAGACCTCTCTGAATAATAGCTCGACCACCTGTGCTGTTGTATAGTGTGCGGATATGGCAAAAAAATGTGCGTACTTCGTCAGCCGATCAACGACGACAAAGATACAATCTTTGCCCTGTACCATGGGCAACCTTGTGATGAAGTCCATCGAAATACTCTGCCATTTCCCCTCCGGAATGGGAAGAGGCTACAATAAACCCGCGGGATGGCTCATCTCTCCCTTGTTCCTCTGGAAAACATTGCACTCCCGGACGTGCTGGAGTACATCCTTCCATGAGAACCTTTCTCTAATGGCCCTGTAGGTTTTGGTAAACCCCTGATGTCCTGCCAATGGTGAATCATGTGATGCCTGGAGTATCTTCTTCTTGAGCTGAGACCCCTCAGTCAAGAAGATCTGGTCCTTGTAATAGATGATCTCATCGACCACCTTGTACCTGTCATCTGCCACCTGCCCATCCACAACCTCACATGCAAACCTGTCCTTGGAGTACTCTACTAAGAGTCGAGCCCTCCAGTCTGTATCCAAGCTCATAAGAGACAACGTGGCTGGTCTATATGAAAGGGCATCTGCTACCACGTTGTTCTTACCCTTGACATACTCAATGTCAAAGTCATATGCTTGGATCTTACTGATCCACTTCTGCTGCCTCTCCTGTAGCTGCCTTTGCTCCAAAAAGAACTTGAGGCTGTTGTGATCAGTCCTCACCCTGAACCTGTTACCCACCACATACTACCGGTACTTAGCCAATGCATTCATGATGGCCAACATCTCCTTCTCATATATCGAATACAACCTCTCGTGCGGAAGGAGCTTCTGGCTCTCAAAGGCTATAGGGTGACCTCCCTGCATCAACATTGTGTCGATCCCCTCTCCCGGCGCATCACACTCCAAAACAAATGGCTGCGTAAAATCTGGCAACGCAAGCACTGGGTAGCTGCGCATAACCTCCTTGAGCCTGTCAAAGGCTCACTGGGCTGTATCCGACCAACTGAATGCCCCCTTCCTCGTCAAATCTGTCAGGGGTGCAACAAGTTGTGAGAAACCCTTGACGAACTTCCGGTAGTAAGTACAAATGCCAATGAATCCTCGAAGTTCCGTCACATTTCTCGGCTTCGGCCATTCTCTAATGGCCCTGATCTTCTCCTCATGGACTCTCACTCCGTCCACCCCTATGATGTGTCCCAAATACAACATCTCTGTCAACCCAAACTCACACTTGGAGAGTTTGGCATAGAACTGCTACTCCTATAAGATACGCAATACTGTTTCAATGTGCTAGAGATGCTCCTCCCAAGTCCTGCTGTAAATGAGAATATCATCAAAGAATACCAACACAAACTTCCTCAAGTGACTACGGAAGATGTGATTCATGCAGGACTAAAATGTAGCGGGGGCGTTGGTTAGCCCAAAAGGCATCACCAAGAACTCAAAGTGCCCATAGTGAACCCTGAAGGCGGTCTTGGGAATGTCCTGCTCCCTCACACGAATCTGATGGTACCTAGATCTCAAATCAATCTTTGAAAAGAATCGTGCTCCTCTCAACTCGTCCATCAACTCATCGATCTTGGGTATGGGGTACCTGTTCTTCAGGGTCTTCTTGTTCAGGGCCCTATAGTTAATGCACATCCTCAATGTATCGTCCTTCTTCTTCACCAACATCACGGAAGAAGTAAAAGGACTCGTGCTCGGTTGAATGTGCCCAAGAGCCAACAACTCCTGGATAACTCGCTCAATCTCATCCCAATAGGCCTTGGGGTGCCTATAGGGGGTGGTAATCACTGCTTGTATGCCCTGCTCAAGCTCGATGGTGTGCTCAAACCCCCAATCTGATGGCTGTCCTGGTGGAATCTCCCCAAACACTATGGCATACCGATCAAGGATGGACTGTATCTCTGGACGTACCGTCTGCCCTGTAGTCCCTACCTCTGATGCACGCAGCTCCACTGCCCACTCTATGTCTCCCTTCTGGAAGGCTGCCTCCATCCGATGAGCCAAAACAGTCTAAGGCAGATATGTGTGTTGTCCCCGTATCTTCTCATGCCTCCCTGTCTTCTCATCATCCCACTCCATCTCTAGGGTCTTCCAATCCGTTGTGACCTTCCCTAGAGTGATAAGCCACTGAACACCCAGTATCATGTTGGTGTCCGGAATATCGACCACGAAGAAGTGGTCAGTCAATGTGTAGGTGCCCATCGTCACTGAAAGCTCTGGAACATAACGAGCACACGTCATGGTCTAATCTCCTGGGACCAAGACTGAAAACCCATTGAAGCTCTCTGTCTGTATACCTCTTCGCTCAACCATCTGTGCATCGATGAAGTTGTGGGTCGCCCCACTGTTAACCAAAACTGATACTCGCTGGCCACGTACTGTCCCTCGTACACATAGCGTCAGATACTTGGGAACTCCTCGCAATGCTGCAAGGGCCCCTCCGGTGGGTGCAAAATATGCACCACCTACTACTGGCAGTGGAGGTGGCAAAGGTCGCTGTACAACATGGCTATCTCCTGCCTCCACATCATCCTCGTCATCCTCTTCTCCACTGCTCTCGGGGAAGACCTCAATAAAATGTGCCTTTCTAGCAGCACATCTATGTCCTGGTAC
>APFE030258703.1:5730-38670 GCA_000404065.3 Pinus taeda
GAGACAAAAAACCTTCCGGAACGTAGATTATCACTAGAAAATTAGGTCCACCTAGGCAATTTACATACATGACTCAGCTCTGCTAAGATTATTCACAATTCACACATGCAGTTGGGTTTACAACATAATATGATCAAGTCGACAATGATTGTCGAATGGCACGGACACGTCAATCAAGCGCTATCCCTTTTGCAAAGAAAAGGGGGTGTACTGCTATGGGAATTTGACGCGCAGTGGTCAACAGGTCCAAAGAAGGAGCAACATGATACCCAATAGGGGTGACGCAGGAATTGCGTGGGAGTGATGCAGTTTTCCGCAAAGGGTACGTAGAGGCTCCAGTTCAGTGTGATCAAACTTAGATTCTCCTAGTGACAGGGTGAGAGCACTTCACCATTCGTTTTGTCTAGTTTCTCTCTATATCGGATTTCTAGTTGAGCATCTAAGAATTGTACTCAAAGTTACTATTGCATAATACTAAAACCCTTAGATATGTGGCACCGGTTTTTCCAAGGACATTTGTCTAAAAACAACGATGTCATTTGTGTTGTATTTTCTTTCTTTCTCAGTCTCTTGTTTCCGCATAATATTTAATTAAGTGAAGGTTGCAATGTATATGTTTCGATATTCGCCGTAGGAAATTGCAAATAATTTGGCTGATTAATTTAACAAATAGAAGAAACATTATCAGTTGCTGCAGTAGGGAAATCGATTGAGGAATTTTCACAGTTTGCAGGTTCCCCAGTCCTTGGGCTCCAAGTTCACAAGTTGTGGACGTAGGCTCACCTTGTTTGGACTCTGAATCAGAATTTTAAAAATCGATCGGCATGAACCGGAAATCAATCAATCCGTTCAGTTCATTAGGCAATTGGGTCGAATCGGGCAAAAAACCCGGTTTAAGGGCTGAATTCACCAAAAGTACGCAAAAACTGGACCATACTGTCCAGTTTATGGTCAAACCAGCTGGTTCCATCATAAACTAGGCGGTTTATTGCTAGGCCAGCTACAGACGCCACAAAATGTAATTTTGTGAGTTTTAACGCTGCTTCGAAGAAAATTTGGGGTTGTTTTCCTCCAAAAATAGCCCCTCCAAGAAAAGCATGCCTACCCTCTTATTTTCTTAACACATCTCAACCTTAGCAATGTTGGCAATTAATGGTAATGTTAAATTCTTAAAGCAAAAGTGACATTTTCCTTATTTTTCATTTTCATCCTTTTATTTAAATTTTTAACATTACCATGAAATGGCTCACGATGTTTGAGAGTGGTTTCGACCTCATTGGATTTCATATGGAGAAACTAGAATTTTAGACTTCACTCAAAATTCAACAGACTTAATGGTTTTCAGGATTTCATGGTTTGGGGGTTTGCAATGTTTTCAATTGATTCTATCATGCATGAGGGTATGAGATTGGCATTTGATCAAGAGCATGAAGCCCTTTAAGAACCTTGATGTTGGTGGCATTGATTGTTGAACTTTGTTGATGTTGGCAATATTGATTGTTGAACTCCTCTACCATGGCCTTAACAAGAATGTACTCTTCACTCCAAGGAAACCAACTAGTTAGGCATGCTAATCTTTTTCTACCACATTATAAAGTTGAGGAGATGAACCCTTCACTCAAACCAAAATCATTGGTTAGGCATGTTAAAAAATTTCAGTTTCTATCATGTTTGAAGGTTGAGAAATCCAAGTCTAAAGACTTTGAGCTAGATGATGTTTATGTATCTCTTGTTGATGATCCCATTTTTAGTAGTGTTGAATCCATGATGAGTTTCATGAGTAACCATGTTGATAAGTGATTTGTAGTTTTGATGTCTATTTTTGCTGCTACTACTACTAATAAAGTTGTAGAGGAGTTTTAGGAGTCCTCAAACTCCGAGCCATATTATTTATGTAGCTCATGTTGATGATCCCTTCTCTAGTAGTGGTGATGAGTTTGATTATGATGAGGAGTGATCATGTTGTTGATCACTGATATGTAGACTTGTAGTAGGTCAGTGGCCCCATCGCTTAGAGCATTAATTTCGGACTCTAGAGGTCATTTAGAGCCTCATTGATTATGTATTTTGTTGCTGAGATGTATTGCACTCAGTGCCATTTTGATATATTCACCTTTACATGGTATATAGATAAGCAACCCTTGCATATTTGGTCTATTGGTTTGGAATCATGGTTTTAAATCTTAAAAACAGTTTTTTGATTAAAAATTTATTATTTCATGTATTTTTTTAAAGATCGGTTCATTTAGTTTTGACCAATCCCGGTTTATTAGGTGGACCGGTCCAGTGACCAGTTTCGGTTTTTAAAATTATGCTCCAGATATTTATATGGTTTATCTAATTTTGCTAAGGATGTAGCTTGCATTAACGCTTAGAAATACACTTAGCCATTTATCAAAAAAATTCTAAAAAAGAATGTTTCTCAATTTTTCTTTCAAAACCCTTGTATATTTGTACATTTGTAAATTGTTTTTCCTAACTGGGGTTTTGGGGTTTCAAGATTGTTTGTATATATTGGGGTTTTGGGCATTTAGGAATTTATTTTTGCAGGCGTGATCAAGCAAGAATAGTTGGAATAGAGCTAGGTCTAGGCCCTTGAGGGTAAGATCAAGTCTCTAAAAATTTTTTCAAGGTCAGCCGTTGAATAATTTGCAATAAAATTCAGATCTTAAGCAAATTAAATTTTTCAAAGCTAGAGTTTCACATTTTTTAGGCTCCTAAGCCTAGATCAACCCTCTCCAAGGCCAGCGTTCTCCTCTCAATCCTCTGTGTCATCCTTTTAACCCCCTGCATCATCGTTTTTCAGCCCTTGAAGGCTGGTCGTGAGCCTTAGGGTCCTCAGCCTCCCTTTCTAAGGCAGCCGCAAGCCTTAAGGGCTTGTTTTCCCTAGGTAGTAGCCTCCTAAGGCCTTGCGATCTCCTCTTTAGGCTAGACAGAAGCCCTTAGGTTTAGCCATGGGCCTTTCTTGAGCCCATCCTCCTCCTCTGTGCCCTTCCTTGGCCTCTTGGCACTAGCCGCTGCCCCTTGCAGCCTTTTCCTCTCTTCTTTGACCCTCTTCCTAGCCCTAGCTTGCTCTCCTTCATCCTTAGTTAGCCTCTGATCTTTTCTAGGACTGAATACTTGGAGGTTTTGTAGAGAAATTGGCCCAAAAAATTGTGTTTCCAGGTGGCATCAGCGTTGGAAAATTTTGGGCGAAGTTGGAAAGTGATATTCAAGGCCTAAGGCCTAAGGGTTTGATCTTCCAACCCTTCTTACCTCACTGTTTTTCTTCAGCAAGTAAACTAATTCATAACAGTGGTAAACTAATTTAGCCTAAAATCTATTCATAAGTTGCTTGACACATTAAGGAGTTAATTGCATGAGTTGGGCATTCTTCATTTGGCATAAATTCACAAGTATTGGTGACTGTCATCTCTGCATAATTGAATAATCAGATCTGATATACACTGAATATTGCATTATAAGAGGGCTAAAATTCATAAATTTACATTGGCAAGTCATTAGGTAGCTCATTGGTCATTTTATCTTTCATATTACTTGGCAATTTCTTGGTTTGAAGTGATTTTTCCACTGCTGCCCTAAGGTTAATAAGTGGTAACAATTCTGAAGTACTACTGCAATTATTGTTTATTTGGAATCTAACGTTTACTTGTCTTGTGTTAGCTATAAGAATTGTCAAACTTTGCACTTGAATCACTCACAAATCTAAGCTCTAAATCCTCTAATCTTGTTGATGGTCTATGTTGGCATTTTGGTTCAAGCATTGTTGAGAAGTTATTTGAGCTCTAAATTAAGAATCTCATGCATCTTAAGAAGTTTTGGAATTCTATTGTCTATGTTGAGCAATCCGGGTATCTTAAGTTATTTGAGCATCTTTGGCATTTTCTAAGAGCAAAATTGTGGCATAATATTGTTGATTGAATATCTTAAGTTATTGGCATCCTGTGGATTTGACATTGGCACTAAGTTAATTGGCAGTTTCTTGGTTGCAAGATTGCGTTTGATTTATAAGTACTCTTGTCTTTAAAAAATCATCATAACTTAAGTACTTAAACCTTAAGCAATCTTAACTAAGAATCTCACTCATAATCATTGCATAAACATTCTACGCTTAACTTGCACTAATAATTTACCTCCAAGCATAAGCTTGGCTGATAGACTCCTAGGATAACCCTTTCTCATCTAGCTTGAGGGATTCAGCCCTTTCTAGTGGTTAACACAGTGGCCTTGCAGTCATCAGAGCCACAATCTCTGCAGCGCTGGAGGCATTGGGTGGTTGGAAAACAGGGGGACGTATCGTTAATCAAGTCTCTGCTTGCTTCCCATTGGCTTCCTTCCCACAACCTACTTTAAAGACTGGTCTCAAAACAGTTAAGGGGGAGGTTCCCATATAATTTAAAAGTAACCAAGATACTTGCATTACAAATAGATCTTAGGACTTGCATAGAATATAGGTTAATCAATCATTTAAGTAGGGGTTGTCTATCTGGTCACTTGATTTAATTCATAATAAGCAAGAATTTTGACTCCATAAGGCACCGGTCTCATTTCTAAATCTAATCCAATCCTTAAATCTTGCTAAATTTAACCAAGTAACAAGGACACTCAATTGTGTCTCTTGGACAAGTTGATTCCCAACTTATCTTTCATCATCTCATTTCCATAGGGACTACCCTCCATAGCCTGTTGTTAGGAGACAGCGAGAACAGAGTGGGCGGGGATTAGAGTGACAGCCCCCGCCCTGAGCCGTTGTCGCGGTGTTTATACAATCTGAACGACAACATTTTTGGCATCGTTGCCAAGGACAAATTTATTTTGTTCTCAGCGCTTCAACAACATTTTCCCAATCATTCACCTTTCATCACCTTCTCCTTTGCTCTCTCACTAATCCTTTCATCTTGTTCATCCGCACCATTAGCACCTAGATGTTTAAGTTGGTTTCCTATTTGGGTGGCGACTCCAATTATTCATCCATTCACAAAAGCTTATACTAGATGATATCTTGGTAGCTTGCTTAACCCCACTCTCAAAGCTCGATTGAACAAATTACATTCCAGTAAGCATTCATTTTTCTCAGACAAGGAGCTCTCCTTGATATCCATCTACCTGATCCTTGACTAACATTTTGGTTTTTTTCCTTTTGGATCTTAGAGCTAGATTCATATTCAAGTGGCGACTCCACTTCATCCATTTCTTACAAGAATTTCTGGTAGAAGCTCGCTTCTTGTGGATCTCTTGTTTTTCTTGAACAAGGATCTCTCTCTCTGACATCCATTAGCTTTGATTGTTGAATTGACGCTTCTATCATCCATATCAAGTTTATGAGAGATTTTTCAGCATAAATCACAAGCAATTTCATTTGTCGACGCGTTTCGAACCAACCAGTGTGGTTCATCGTCAGGACAAGTTGAAGAATCAGATCTAGCTTAGCATCTTAAATAGTTAGATTAGAACATCCAACGGCTATAATTCTTGACCAGATAACAACTATATTGTATAACGGCTAAATTTGACGCAGAAACGGTTAGAAGGACAGGATTAGGGGCAAAAACCTATATTTAAATAAATAACTTAATTTAGGTAGTTATATCCTAATTAAAATAAAAGTAAAGGGACCATCTTATAAACTTATATTTATAAATATATATTAAAATAAATTAATATAAATTAATAGTTAATTATAAAAGTTATTACATATATAAATGATAGAGTAATTAATAGTCAGTTGTAAAAAGTTGTTAAATATATAAAAATTAGGGTAATATAGTTAGTTAAATTCTTATTAAAATTACGATATAATGGACTATGTTATAAACTAAAATATAAAATAAAATAAATAAATAAATAGTTATTTATAGAAGTTATGAAGTATTATAGTAACCTAAGGGTCATCAGAAAAATAAAAAATAAAATAAAATATATGATATATAATTAATTTAATAAGTTACTTATAAAAGTTATATAAATATGAAAGAATAGAGTAACCTAAAGTCAAAATAAATAAATAAATAAAATAAATTAAATAAATAATTCTTTAATATTTAAAATTAGTTAATAATTATTTTAATATTTAAAATTGTTAATAGCTTATTTAAGGGTTTAAAATTAGCATCTTATCATAGATTAATTTCAAGATAATTTTTATTGTTAATTAAAATTATTAGAAAAAACTTAATAGCATATGCCATAAATTAAGCGCTACTAAAATACCTCAAATACTAATAGCCAAGCCTTAAAGAATAAAGCCACACGATACGCGAAACAAGGGGAAATTAAAAGAAAACAAGATCAAGCTACACCTAGGGAGGGGAAAGAAAGGAAGAAAACGACTAGGAAGAGAGGGTTGGGACCCAGCAACTATTGATCTTCCAGCCATCCTCTCTATTGAGATTGATCGGCCTTTTTTCAATCTCAAGGGCTTCTCTAAATTTCCGGTGATGGAAATGCGAAACTTTAGCAATAGCTTCCTTGATGCAGACGTGATGATTGGTTTTCTCCACATGCTTTGCTAAAGCCGAAGACTTGGTTCTCCTATGCTTAAGGTCAGCTGCGTGCTCATTAATCCTTTGATTAATGGAGCAACCCGTCTCACCAATATAGGGCGTCCCATAAGAACAAGGAATAATATATACCCCTTTCATGTCCTTAGGGTTGATAGAATCCTTCACAGATCCGAGGGACTTCCGAATGGTGTTAAGGGGTCTAAAGGACGAGGGGACATTATGTTTTCCAAGAATCCTCACAATTCTATCAGTGGTCCCCTGAACAAATGGAAGATGGACACCTGGAATTCATTCCTTTGGTTCTTTTTTAGTTAACGAATTCTTAGCCGCTTTGAGGAAAGCCCTCTATCCCAAGTATCTACTCTAACCATTCTCAACAAAGACATTGAGGAGCTGGGATTTCTCTTCCTCGAAGCTCTTTTCATCAGAGATCCTTAAGGCACGAGTAGCAAGGGTGTTGAGAACTCCCAATTTCTGAGCCAGGAAATGGTGGGAACTAGCATGAAGATATTGCTCCGTATGAGTTTTCTTATGAAACACTCGGTGGGAGAGGGAACCATCACTATTCTTAGAAATAAGAATATCAAGGAAAGGGAGGCAACCGTCGACTTCTTGTTCCTTAGTGAACTTAATTGCCGAGGATTGACTATGCTAAGCTAGATCTGATTCTTCAACTTGTCCTGACGATGAATCACACTGGTTGGTTTGAAACGCGTTGACAAATGAAATTGCTTGTGATTTACACCAAAAAATCTCTCATAAAAAATCCATTAGCTTCCTTTTCCCCTTAAGCAAGTCATCATGAATGACTTGTCCGCCCCTTGTCATTTTACTAACACTTGAGGCTATCCTCATGACCTTTCAGAAAAAGAATATGAGATTAAGGAATTAACAAAAATCGTTAAAATTTGCGAGATGAGCAAAGAAATCAATTCATTGATATAGAGAATCGCATGAAGAAATTGCAAGAAAATGAGATGCAGTATGATAACGATCAATAAGTGTCATAGTGTAGACCTTGCGACCACTTTCATGATGAATCCACCTGTGTCATCGCAATCCGAATCCAAGATAGTGGAAGAACAGGGACAAGTGATCAAGGGGATCTTATATGGAAATTAATTCAAAGGCTTCAAGACATGCAATTTAGTCAAGCTCAGTTGATAAGAACTATGGAGCTTAATCAAGAGAAATTATTAGCAGATCACTCCAAGGAAATGAAATCTTTGCACATCAGGTGAATGCCTATTGAGAAAAGGCATGATGAAGAGCTAAGTTCCATAAGAAAAACCATAAGAAATATATAAGCTCTATTCAGGACAGGGAAGCCAATCTTCAAAACAGATTATTAACCATAGAAGAGCAACATGTTGAGTATCTAAAAACCATGGAAATCAATCATTCTAATCAGATGGCCACCATGCACAGTTATCTGGTCACCATGGAAGCAAATCATAAGGAAGAAATTGATTCTATTCAAGTGAATCATAATAAAGTAATAAAGGACATCGAAATTTGTTTTCAAAGCAGGTTGACAACTATGGAAGAAAAACATCATGAGGAGATAAAGGTCATGAAAATTAATCACTCCAATCAAGTAGCTACCATTGAGGAAAAGTGTCCTCAAGAGATGTCCAATATGTAGAATCATTTGATTGCCATGAAGGCGGATAATGACAAAGGAATACAAGATGTGGAAGTTGGTTAGATATGCCTTCAGAACAAGTTGTTGATCATGGAGGAAAACCATGCCAAAGAAATCAACGCTATAAAGGTTGAACACTCTAACCTAATGGATACCACCATAATTGAAAAGACCAATCTTCAGAATAAGTTGCAAATGATGGAAAAGATACAGGTTCCGAGACTTCAACTCACACTGAAAGATCCAAGGGGGAAGCACAAAGGGTTTTTCATGACTCACAGGTCTCCCAGTCTGCCAGAGCAGCTCTCATCTCATTGCGAAAAGGTCACTTGCCCCATTCAAGACAAGTCAGTTGGGATTGCCATGGTTGAAAAGGAAAATTGGAAAGATCAAGCCTATGTGTCTCCATTTACAGAATATATCCAGAATAGAATTAGGTGTGCCTCAAATTTTTCATCCGAGCAGTCTCAAGATCAAGAAAAAAAATCTACGTTAGTCCCATTATTAGCGTCACGGCCTGCTGGAGACAAAAATAAAAAGCAAAAAAGAAGAAGCAAGAGGTTTGATGCATATGATGGCCAAGAGAAACTCGATATTCAGATAAGTCAAAGTCCTAGTATTTTCATAATTCAGCGTGGCACATCAGAGAAGCAACCCACTGACCTGCCCGAAAGTCAGCAGATGCTCAGTATACACTATGTTGAAGACATCTGATGCCATGGGACATATTTGTATAGTATCTCTGACCCTACAACTTTTTATGCCATTAGTTGGTTTTATTTCACACATTTAAGTTATATGTTCTTTATATTCCAGTTTGTTAGAGTAGATTTTTCTATTCTAGCAAGATTTAGTATATATGTTGATGATTACGATTTTTAATGAATATCTATTTGATGCACTTCTATTTTCTTGGATGCAAGATTTTGGGTTCTCACGTTACTTCATGGAAGCGACATGTCCCCATATGGAGCCAAATGTTGCACACTTTTTTCGAAGGAAACAGATATGCCAAAAAAAATCGAAGAATCGGTTTATCAGTCATCAGTTTATTGAGTCATTGTAAACCCATTCTACAAATTTATAATGCAAATGATGCTAGTAAGACCTTGTATGTATATAACAACCTAGGTAAGCCTATTATTTTAGCAAGAGTTTCATCCTAGGAGGTTTATCGTCTCACTGACTCATTGTTGCTTCTAAACATGAATAATCAGCTGTTGAAATTTGATGACTAAAAAAAAGTTTCCAACAATTCCAACCCCGTTTTAATTTCACCATATCACTCCAATTCGGTTAAATGCCCTTTCCCATAAACATACATTCAACATATAGGATTCTGAAAATGAAATTTTCAAATTAAAACACATGGGACTGTCAACACATGCTAAAAATAAATATGGACATAACCAGGCCAGCAACACATAAAAATACACAGATTTTTGGTCAACTTAGGCCCAGGCAAAACCCCTTCAATCTTCTCTGGGGAAAACCTATTAGAGAGCTCTTCAAATTTATTTATCTTTTAAGTTCAGGAAAAATACATTTGCACACAAAACAAAACAGCAAAAATACAACTTATCTCTTTAGCCCAAAACTCCTTGAAAACTGTGCCCACTTTGCCTCGATTTTCGTGCCCACTTGAAGCTGAAAATATGTACTGTACAAATACAATTGTACGAACTGTACAGATTTTAAAAAAATCAAAAACTTTTCTCGAACAGCGTGCAGTTCACAACATTCAATGTTGTTCATATTGTACCTTTTGATGTCTTAAACCTTGATTTCCATGCCTAGATTTGCCCAAAAATCACTCCTTCAGCTTGTTGTAACAAATTTCTTGTTCAGAACTTTTCTCCAGCTCTCAACCTCCTTTCTCCAATCTACTCATGAAGAATGAATGCAGTCTCTCTTTTCTTTTCCCCTTTTGTTTCCCTAAATGACTTTTGGGCAACCCTAAGATCTAATGGTTCAGATTCATTTAGATTAAGGGATGAGAATAAATGTGCATTTAATTCTCACTTTCTATTTTTTAACTCACCCATTAAATAAAGTACCCACATTGTACTTTATGTCTAAAGTCACTTTTCACTTTATAATTTAACTTTACCACTTATAAAGTCACTTTCACTTTATAAAGTCACACTTAGGAAAAGAATTATTTTGGACACTTTTCCCTAGGTAGAGACTAACCCATGGGAAACTACTTGTCCAAGGTATATTAAAAATCAACACTCTCTCTTACCGAAGAAAGTGTTTCTCACCACACCCATTTTGTCCCTGAAATGGACATGCTTGCCTCTTGGCAAGGACTTCGCGAGAACATCGACCACTTGCTCATCTGTTGATATATACTCCAGCTTCATTGCCCCTTTTGAACATAGTCCCTGATGAAATGATATTTGATGTCAATGTGTTTTGACCTGTCATGAAACATTGGATTCTTTGAGTTTAATTAACTTTGATTATCACAGTGAATAACCGTCAGTCTCAACTCCTGATCAAATAGGCCATACAACAACTTGTAAAGCCAAATGGCCTCACAACTAGCCTGGCTAGCAGCCATATACTCAGCCTCAGAAGAGCTCAAAGCAACTGACTTTTTCTTTCGAATGAACCACAACACAATTGTCGAACCCAATCTAAAGCAACACCCTAAAGTGATTTTCCTGTCAGAAGCACAGCCTGCCGAATCTAAATCTATGTAACCTACCAACCTCACTCCATCTCCCCGCCTACAGTCCGGACCATAATCAACAGTCCCCTGCACGTAGCGAAGAATGTGCTTTACAGCTACCCAGTGCACCTCCCGGGCCCAACCATGAACTGGATAAGTGTGTTCACTGCAAAGCATATATCTGGCCTAGTGTTGACCAGATACATCAAGGACCCAATAAGTTGCCTATACAATGTGGGATCCACCAAACTAGAATCTAAAGCATGAAGATTCTTCCAGTTGGTGACAGTAGGTGTAGACATGGGTCTACAGTCTACCATGTGAAATCTGCTCAACACATCCACAACATACTGCCCCTGCCCCAAAAAGATATGCCCCTCCTCCTACTACACCTCAAGCCCCAAAAGTAATGCATCAACCCGATGTCCTTCATCTCGAACTCCATAGCAAGATCCTCCTTGCAACCACTAATCAGTCTCTTTGTCCTAGTAATGAACAAGTCATCAACATACAACACAAGAATGAGTAGATCATCCCCTGCACCAATAAAGTTCGGATCTGTGTCACTCTTTGTGAAACCCATCTGCTACAAGTAAGTATCAATCCTCAAATACCAAGCTCTCGGAGCTTGATTAAGTCCATAGAGTGCTCGCCTCAATCGGCATACGTGGGTCTCTTGCCCAAGTACCTCAAAGCCCTTTGGCTTCTCAACATACACCTCCTCCTCTATAACTCCGTTCAGAAATGTGGTCTGCACATCCATTTGATGGATCTGCTAACCCATTTCTGTAACAATAGAAATAATAGACCGGATAGAAGTATACCCAGCTATGGGAGCGAAAATCTCATCATAGTCAACTCCCTCTATCTATTTGAACCCTCTAGCCATAAACCTCGCCTTGAACTTCTCAATGCTGCCATCCGCAACATGCTTGATCTTGTAGAGCCACCTGGAAGTCACAACTGACTGGCCCTCAGGCCTAGGCACCACTTCCCAGACATTGTTCTTAATGATAGAGGCATACTCCACCATAGCCTCTCTCCATACCTCCTGGCTGGTAGCCTCCTCATAGCAGTAGACTCAAAGTCAACAATGCTGGTAGCCTTGGCTACATAACTGCAAAACCGCTCAGGTGGCACACTCTCCCTATTCACCCTCTTCAGAGGACCAACGGACTCTGCTTCCTTCAAGGTGTCTTGAAGCCACTTGGGCCTCCTCTTCCTTGAAGAAGCTTCCCCATAGGGAACCTCATCCTCTGCCCCCCAGTCTGGTGAACCTGAAGGTATGCCAACTGACCCTGGTTTGCCTGTACCAGCACCTGTCCTTAAAGAACCTATACCGGCACATGTGCTTGTGTCAGCTGAAGTGCCATGAGAACTATGCACCAGTGGACTCCCTAAAGAAGTGCTCGGTGAGCTTGCCACTGGTGCCCCAGATGTCACTAACACTGAAGTACCTCCTGTACCAGTCGATCCAGAACCCTAAGATCCTGCTCCCTGTCCTGACCTCCTTGCTGAGGAGAACTCTGTGACTCTTTCTCATCATAATCTCATGATCTCTGATAGGCCCTCTCCTCCTTGAACTTCACATCCCTCCTAATCACCACTCTCCATTTAGAAGGAATGAAGATCCGATAGGCCTTCGAAGTCTCGTTGTAACCCATAAAGATACCCTTCTCTGCCATGGGTTCTAGCTTCGTCCTTTGCTCCTTAGGGATATAAGAATATGTGAGACATCCAAAGATATGAAGATGTCCCACATGAGGCTTCTCTCTAGTGAAAGCCTCCTCTAGAGTCATATTCCCTAATACTCTGTGAGGACTCTTGTTCTGAAGATAAACAACAGTATTACAGACCTCAACCCACAACAACAAAGGCAACCCCTGATCATGAATCATCGCTCTAGCAACCCCAACAATAGCTACGTTCTTCCTTTTAGACACCCCATTCTGTTGGGGGTTGTAAGGAACCATGAACTCTCTCCCAATGCCCTCCTGTGCACTGAAGTCAGAAAACCCACCATCGGTGTACTCACCACCAATGTTTGACCTCAAGACCCGAATCTTCCTACCTGTTTGCTTTTCCACAAGAGATTTGAACTCTTTAAAGTGACTTACGACCTCACCCTTGGTCTTCAGGAAATATATCCAAGTCCTCCTAGAGTAGTCATCAATGAATATAACATAATACTCATAACCACCCAAAGACACATGAGACATACAACCACTAGCATCAATTTGAATCAAGTCTAGTATACCTGTAGATCTATTATCGCTTGCTGGGAATGGTAACTTGGTGTAACTGCCCAAAGCACACCCTCTGCAGACCTCATAATGCTCGACATTGAAATCAAGAACTCCAATAGCGATCTCCCTCAGTACTCTCAAAGCCCCATGATGCATATGCATCGTCCTTCGGTGCCATAACTCGCACAAGTCTCTACTATTGGTGGTACTAGTATGAGTGCTACCAGATGTGCTACCCAATGCTCCTATCGACTGAAAACTGAACCTGTATAGTTTCCAAAAGCAGAATCCAATCACTTTGACCAAAGTGATGGAAGCTCCCCTGGGATGCATCAATACCTGCCCTCCTGAGAAAGTGACGTCAAACCCCTTCTCCTCCATAGCAGACACTGAAATAAAGTTCTTCTTCATCCCCGAAACATACAAAACATCCATGACCTTCAAAGGAGGCAAAGACTCCCTCTTAAAGGTCACAGTCCCCACACCAATAGCTCTCACAATGCGGTCATCTCCTAGTACAATCTCAATATCAAGTGCCCTCTCTGCAAGCTCTAGAAGGAACTCACGTGCACCTGTCATATGGTGAAAAGCCCCGTTGTCTATGTACCACACATCAGATGATGTACTCCTACTAGATGTAAAAATAATAAATGCAAAGTCCTTGTCAAACTGTGAAGCAAACTGCTCCACCTCTACTGAAGTTGCAATACCCTTCTTCCCCTTATTCTTCCTCTCAGTACACTTAGTAGCATAGCGTCCCATCTTTTGACATGCCCAACATTTGACTTTGGACATATCTGTATCTTTCTTCTTCTTCTTCTTCTCCTTTCCCTTAGCCCCATCTGATGAGGCCCCTTTCTTGGCCTTCCCTTTGTTCTTCCCCTTGGTTGTCAAGGCTACATCCTCCTCATCTGCTATCTTCACCCCACGACTTCTAGTCTTCTGTATCTCATGTTGCACACAATCATCTCAGAATCTGTCCCAATTGGGAAGATTCTCCCTAGACTTAACATCTCCAAAAACCTCCCAAGACTTAGGAAGTCCCGTTACAGCTATCCTGACTAACTTTGTGAGTGCCACTGAATAGTAGTGAAATCATCACGTACCTGTTTGACCCTGCCAAGATAATGAACTACACTTTCAGCCTTTGTCATCCTGATGTTCTTCAATTGTTCTTTGAGTACCATCTTCCTGTTCTCATTGGTACTCTGATAGAGAGTGGTTGGAGCTGTCCACATCTGATATGCATATGTGTTTCCTCTCACTTGAGGAACCACAT
This sequence comes from Pinus taeda, assembly GCA_000404065.3. Lineage (NCBI taxonomy): Eukaryota > Viridiplantae > Streptophyta > Pinopsida > Pinales > Pinaceae > Pinus > Pinus taeda. The sequence goes on from APFE030258703.1 coordinate 20,081, forward strand.
GTTCCTTTAGACTGTCCATCAAAATCCTTTTTGCCTTTGCATTATTTTTTGTGAATTCAGCAAGTTCATCTGTAGCAGGAGGTACAACCACTTGCCGCACTATGTCCCAAACTGCTGCCTCCTCAAACACTGTCTGAATTCTGTCCTTCCAAACGACATAGTTGGATATCCCATCCAGTCTGTCCTCTATCCTTAAGAACATGGCCATAACTGCTGTCCAAAATTTACAAAACCAAGAAAATGGAGAAATGAGCTTTCCAGCACACCTTGTTGTCTCAAAATATCTGTGTGTTGTTCAAACTGAGTTTGCTGTCCAAAAATTCAATTTGTTGTCCAAACCACTGTTTGTTGTCCCAAACCACTGTCTGCTGTTCAAACTGCAATATTTAGCCTGTAGCTCTGATACCATGTTGAAATTTGATGACTGAAACAAAGTTTCCAACAATCTCAACCCGGTTTTAATTTCACCTTATCACTCCCATTTAGTTAAATTCCCTTTCCCATAAACATACATTCAACATATATAAATTCTAGAAATGAAATTTTCAGATTAAAACACATGGGACTGTCAACACATGCTGAAAATAAATATGGACATAACCAGACCAACAACACACATAAAAATACACATATTTCGGTCAACTTAGACCCAAGCAAAACCCCTTCAATTTTCTCTGGGGAAAACCTGTTAGAGGGCTCTTCAAATTTATTTATCTTTCATGTTCAGGAAAAATACATTTGCAGACAAAAGAAAACAGCAAAATACAACTTATCTCTTCGGTTGAAAACTTCTTGAAAACCGTGCCCACTTTGCCTTGATTTCCATGCCTACTTGAAGCTGAAATATGTACTATACGAATACGGACTGTACTGTACGGATATCTATACTGCTATATGGACAGTATGGATTTTTCAAAAAAAATCTCAAAAACTTCTCTTGAACAGCTTGTAGCTCACAACATTAAATGTTGTTCGTACTACACCTTCTACTGTCTTCTATGCCTTGATTTCCATTCCCAGAAATCACTCCTTCAGCTTGCTGCAACAAATTTCTCCTTCAGAACTTTTCTCTAGCTCCTAGCCTCCTTTCTCTAATCTGCTCATGAAGAATGAATGCAGTCTCTCTTTTCTTTTCCCCCTTTTGTTTCCCTAAATGACTTTTGGGCAACTCTAAAATCTAATGGCTTAGATTCATTTAGATCAAGGGATGAGAATAAATGTACATTTAATTCACTTTCTATTTTTTAACTCACCCATTAAATAAAGTACCCACATTGTACTTTATGTCAAAAGTCACTTTTCACTTTATAATTTAACATTGACTTTACCACTTATAAAGTCACTTTCACTTTATAAAGTCACACTTAGGAAAATAATTAATTTGGACATTTTTCCCTAGGTGGAGACTAACCCATGGGAAACCACTTGTCCAAGGTACATTAAAAATCAACATCACTACTGTAGCAAACTGATATTACTTCTTCTACTTGTTAATCCATGTAAGTTATTTACTGCGTTCTACTGTAAATATCGAAGTAAATACAACTACAACATTCTCTACTTAAAATTATATGTGGAAACAAGAAAGTAAGCAAAAAAGAAATACACAACACATTACACCGTTGATTTTAGACAAAATTCCCCAGAAAACCCCAATGCAAGAAAATCGTTGCAACACTTGACGGTTTTATTATTAAGTAATAGTTTCTGAATACAATCTCTGGATGCATTGCAGGCTATCCAGTACAGAGAATATCACTGACAAATGAATAGTAAGAAGTACCTCACACTATCACAAGGCGATCACGACTGATCCAACCAGAGAATGGCTTGCCCCTTGCTACCTCCACACAGTCACTGTGTTAGCCCAGCGTCACAGCGTCACTCCCTCTATTGATCGATTTGCCTCCCAGGAACTTTGATTTCCACCTCCCTGTCTCACACCCCAGCTTTTGGCTTCAGAAATCGATTCCTCCAGCAAAAATATAGACCTCCTCAAGGCTCTGCACTGCCTTTCCTAGATCTCTCTTTGCCTCCTCTGCTAAGTATTCCTGGATCAAGAGAAACCTCCAACCAGAACTATCCCTACCCCTCACTGCAAAAGATTACTTCAAATTCTTTTCCTGGCAATTGTTGTGCTTCAAAAATTCGATCATCTGATCTCCACTCGATGTGTCTTCCAAATGCCCCTCAAGCCTCCTCTTATAATCCTCCAGTTGAGAATCAATAGCCCTGATTGGATTCTAATCAATGGCTCAAATCATTTTGGCTTGATCCTCGTCTTCTTCTAGAAGTTTCACCCACAATTTGATTAATACCCTTTAATTATTTTAATTTCCTAAGTTTAGACTTAGGCATCCATTAAAAATAATTAATTATTTTAATAAAACTGTCTCTAGGTGGAATTTACCAAAACGACTTCTGGGTATTGTGGAATACATGTGTCCAAGCCTTCCTACAAATTTTGAGGCTTAGAGCACATCCGATGCTACCATAAATCATCATCCAATAGGTGTGTCTCTTCATAATTTGTTGAAGCCCCTCATTATGTCTATAAATAGAGGGTGAGAACATATGTTTTGAGCATCCATTTGTGAGCAACACTCATACAAAGGAGCTCTGAAATAGAAGGCAAGCCACAACTAGATAAGGAGGCCAAGGGATAGCGTAGGCAATTCTGTGGTGAAGGTCGAGTGTTGTAGGAGACAACAGGGTGTTTCAAGGATTGTTTGCTTGTTGTTTCAAGGCCGGATTACAGGGTTGTGTGGCTCGAGGAGACAAGGAGCATAACAGGGTTGTCTTAAGGTTGTTTGGGTGGAGTTTAAGGGAAATCAAAGACCTACAACTGTTGTTGTGCTAGACCATAGGCCATAGCCAGCAGCTAGGCTATTTCAAGGGTAGTGTTGAGGTGTATAAGCCTAGATTGGGATAGCGTAGGTGTGGAGGAGCCTCTCCTTGGAGGACCACAACCATATAAGGCTTAGTTGTTGACTATGTGAAGGGTGGAGGGGCAACGTTGTGTGCCTTAACCAGAGTTGCAGTGACTACAGGTGCAAGCGTGGAAGACAACAATGTTTTGTGGAGGAGTGTTGGGTCAAAGTATTTGACCAGAACTGGATCATAACATAGCATTCTGTGGGAGCCAATTAAAAAGGCTGACTTGGAGAGTTAGAAGCCTTTCTTAGGAGCTGATCTCGCAGTGACGTGATTGGGTACCATTGATTTGATTGGAGGGTAATGTGTTGGCTACCCAAAGTAGCCCTAGAGCAGCAGACAAGAAGGACATTGTTGGTGCGTGATTGGTTGAAGTATTGCAGCCTTATGTATACCTCTTTGATGTATGAAAGAGGCTACTAGAAGGCAGATTGGAGCTCAGGTATTGGCCAACCTAGAGAGAAGTTGATGAGCCCGTGTACATGCAACAGAAGTGACTTGCAGCATTGTTAGGAGGCAGCCCTCTTGGAGTCTCGATGTGTAGTGGCCTTGATGGACTAAGGCACTATTAGTGAGCACTACGGGAGCAAAGGATCGACAGAACAAGATGCGACATCGAAGTTGCACAACGAAGTTTGTCATTGTATCTTGTAAACCATAGAATGTTTTACTATTCAGATTTGGCTTAATATAACGAAGATTGGGATTGCACAATTTTGTTTAAAAACTGTGTATATTTGTACGAATGTGATTTGCTGCTTTATATTTCCATTGTGCAAAGTGGTTTATGGTTGAAATTCTTGGTTTGGTAGCATTAGTGATATTAAGACTCTAACCTAGACCCAAAGTCGTGGAAAATCAACACACTTATCCACCAATGATTATCAACACAAGATGCAAATTAAAGCTACTCAAGAATATTCTTATGCTAGTATACTGTCAATTTGATCTTAGGTGCCCAAGTTAACTTTACTTATCAACAAGATTAGACTTAGACTTTTGAGTGTTTTCAGGTGCAAACTTAGACAATTCTTATGACCAAGATGACATAAGCGAATTTTAGATTTCCAACAACTCAAATCAGCAACAATACTTCAGAATTTTAGTACTTATTTATTTTAGGACAGCAGTAAGAGAATCACTTTAGATCATGAAATTTACCAAGCATGTGAAACAGTGAATTTTCCAATGATTAGAAAATGTAAATTTATGATTTCAACCCACTTTAGGATGCAATATTCAGAAATTTTTCAGATCTAGTTTACTTATTACAACAGTGAGTAAATTAGAAAACCAGTGAGTTATTAGTGCTTGAACAAATGCCAAATTTAGCCCAAAACTTGGAAAAAAGTACCAACACTGAAAATTTGAATTTAAAGTGAATTATTCAGAAAAGTTTCAGATCTGATTCAAAGATTATTGCAGAAAATTCCAGCAAGCAAATTTCTAAATCTAAGCTAGATAACCAATGCCAAAGTGGCCAAATTTTGAGAAAATTAAATTTTGCAAATTTTGGATTATTTTGACCAACTTAGATGTGTTTTAGAGCATTTATCTCACTATTATAAAATAAAAATTGCAGTAGTAGCAAAACAGTGAAAAGCTAGGGTTTAGAGAGAAAACCCTAGGCCCAAGGCCTTGAAGATCCCTTGGTCCAAATTTGCGAAAATTTTGGGATGAAGTTGTCACCTAAAAAATAGATCTTTTGGGGTCCAAACCCTGCAAAACCACCAAGTATTCAGTCTCGAAAAATAAAAAATGAAAATAGGGTAGATTAGAACCAAGAAGGGCCAATGCTAGGCCTAATAGGGCTAGCGTTGAGGGATAAAGGGGATACAAAGGCAAATGAGGAAGGAAAAAGCCATCAACGCAAGAGGGATAAGGGCCTACAAGGCTGAACGGCTAGGGTTAGAAGGTGAATTAGAGCTTGAAAAGCCGACAGCTAGCCCAAAGGCAATTGTTTAGGGTGGAGGAAAGAGGTTGAGGCTTCCTGAGGCCATGGCTAGGCCAAAAATGGCCTAGAAACCCCAACATAGGGCTAAGGAGGGAAGGCTGAGACCCATAGGGCTTACGACCAACCCTAAACATGGCTAAAAGGTTGACGCAGAGGCTGAAGAGGGGGATGTTGACCTTGGAGAGGCCAAATCTAGGCCCGGGAGGCCTAAAACTCGAAAACTCGACTTCAAAGCAAAATTCTTCCTTTAGCTATGAATTTTTCTGAAAATTTTCCAATAGCTGGCGCTGCAAAAAATATTCAGAGACTAGATCTTACCCTCAAGGGCCTAGATCTACCTCTACTTCAGCCTTTTCTCTTGACTTCACCTGCAAAAATGAAAATAAAACACCATGTTGTCGCACAGATTGTCACGACAACGCTCAGACCGGGGGCTGTCACCCTGATCCTCGATCTCTCCGTTTAAGCTGTCTCTCGAGGCTAAGCGGGGTAGACCCTATGGGATGAATGAAGACCAATTGTGGACCAGTTGGGTTGGGAGACACAACAAGGCGATTTAGCACCAGATTGATTTTTGGAAATTAAAGTACTAGTGCCTTGTGGAGTTAATGATTAAATAATTGTTTATCAAAAGCTGCAGAAACATGAACTTTATAATTCCATGATTAACAATCATTTATCATCAAATAACCCAAGCAATGCAAGATATTCAGTAAATTCACAATGCTTTAACGATGATCCAGCAATTAAACTTCAAGAAAAATTAAATGCTTTAAATGATCATAAAATTTAAATGTTGACCACTTACCACTTTCACATAGCTAACTTCAGAATAAACATTAAGTGCATTTAACTATAGAGAAATGGAACATAGGGACACCAAAAATGAATTTTTCAATTTTTTTTGTTAAGCTTTTTCAATTTATTTATTTTCTTCTTTAATTTTTTATAAAATTTTAGTTTAAAACAACAAGATCTAAATAATAAAATCTAAATCTAACATTTATCATAAAAAGGGAAGATCTAAATCTAAAAAAAGAAAACTTATTGGCTTTTTTTTATTTTTATATTTTTTTATATTTTAATTAAAAAAAAAAATTAGCACAAAAGAACTAAAATGAAAAGAACTTTTTATAGTTTGTTAATTCATTTATGCTTTTATGTGAGAATTTTTGAATTTATTAAAAAAATAAAATAAAATAAAGCTTGAAACTAACAACTCATCTAAAATGAAAATCGATTTCCATTTATTTCTATATTTTTTTAATGACTTATTAAAATAAGACAATAGAAACAAAAATATAACTAATACCAAACTAAAGCCAAAGTAAATAAAATTAAAAAAAGTAAATAATAAACACTAAAACTAAATCCTATCAAAACATGAAGAAAAACGAATTTTTTATGTCTTATGCTTTTAAATTAACACACATCAAACCAAATTGAAAAAAAAAAAACACACTAACCCAGCTTACGCTAACTTATGCATATCGATTTTTGTTTTTGTTTTTTGTTGAGTATGCAGGCTTGGACGGCATGAAGAAAACGCGCAAGAAAATATTGCTGCAGGTTTGCATGGAAATGGATGTAGCACAGGTCAACGTGAAGGAGCTGGAATGGATTTGAGGGACTGGGGGAGCCGAGCAATTTGAGGAGGAATGCGGGTGTGTGCTTTTTGCAGGTATGGCATGAAGATTGGAAGAGATCAATGGATGGCCAGCGGGTAAAGAAAAACGCATGGAGGAGAGTTGATGGAAAAGAGTGCTCACGCGAGCTAGGACAAGGAATATGCGACAAAATCGAATGTTTGTTTGATGTGTGCAGGTCGATAGGATGGCGAGGCAGCATAGTAATAAAGGAAATACACAGAAAAGGCAGTGTGAAAAGGGTTTCAAAGGTTGCGCGGAGATGAGGGCAGCGAAGTGAAAACGCGGAGGAGCTGTTTTGATGAGGAGGGACTGCAACAGCGAGGAGGGAAGATCTGAACGATGGAAGAAGGGAGAGTGTAAGAAGCTGCGTGTAGAGAAAGAGCAATTGATAAAGCCTGCGTATGGAGTAGAAAGAGAAATTGGGTGCCTTATGACTGCGTGAAGAATGCAGGCTCTGAGCAGCGTGAGGAACTTTACCCAATGTGCCCAAAAAAGAAAATTCGAAAATTCTTCCTGCAATAAAATTCAAGCCCCGAGCAGCATAGAAACTAAAACCGTAGTCCTCCTCCAAATTGCTTAATAGAAACCCTGAAAAAAATTTCAAAACTTGTACCTGCAATCTGCAAAAAAAACGAAAAACCAGAAATAAAAATGTGCAAGCAAGAAAACTGAAAAACCCTAAATCAGCGAAATAATTATAGTATTTACAAATTCTCGACTCTTAAGCAACCAGATTTGTCAATAATTCACAGAAATATTTTTAGAATTTTAAATTTAATATGATGTGCTTCAAAAAACCCTTCATGCATTCATAAAAAATTTCAAATGATAAGCCCAGGATCAAGAACTCGCTGTGCTCTTTCAGAAAACGCAATCTGGGAGTTGGCTGGTTCAGCCGAGAACTTCCCCCAAACACCCGGTAATCTAAAAAAAAGATTTCTTGCACAGCTTAAAATCAACCATTAACATAGAGGGAGAAAACAATAATGAAATCCAGATCAAATGGAGATACCTGCCATTATATTTCAGAATCTAAACTATCATTCAAACCCCAAAGATCAGACAAGATACATGTCCCTGAATCAATCTTTATCAAGTTATTATCGATGACTGAAAATAAAATTATGCAGAAAAATAAAAGATCTTACAACATTTCCAGAAGAGTAACACCAGCAAGATTTTTAACCCCAAAGTCTTTTTTTATTGAACAAAAAATGACTACAAAAGAGCTTTCTTTAGCACCAGACTCTAAGATCAAATCTGATCTCAAATGACCCCTAACACCCTATTTAAAGAAAAATTTCCCAATGGCTAGTTCGAATGATCCATGTCACAATGATCTCGACCATCAATGAGGATCAAAATCCCTTTTAATCTCATTCGTCGAATTTTTAAATGCATTTTAATACATTAAAAAATTAAAATTTTGCATTTACTTACTCAAAATTTTGACTTATTATTATTTTATTTTATTTTTCAAATTTTTTATTTTTTTTAAATTTATTAATTTATTTTTTTTTTTTTAATATATTTTTTTTTTATTTTATTATATTTTTTTATTTTTTTTTTTTTTTATATCTTTATTATTTTTTTTGTTGGATCTCGAACTTAGCTTTTGGAAAAATCACCTAGGACCTATGAGGGGATTAAAACATTTTCTAACCCTCAAGACACTTTACATTATGACCTTTACAATTTTACATCTCAAAGGGGAAAACCCATTTGACATAGACCCTCATAGACAACCCAGTTCTGCGACCAAATATAATCTAGCAGATCAACACACTAGGATTCCCCTAAGATTCTAATGACAAAATTCATTCCGGCTTTGGGGTAAGGCTAAAGGAAAACTCTGCCCATCATGGACCGGTGAGACAAAAAACCTTCCGGAACATAGATTATTACTAGAAAATTAGGTCGACCTAGGCAATTTACATACATGACTCAGATCTGCTAAGATTATTTACAATTCACACATGCAGAATAGGTTTACAACATAACATGATCAGGTCGACGATGACTGTCAAATGGCACGGACATGTTGATTAAGCGCTACCCCTTTTGCGAAAAAGAGGGTGTACTGCTATGGGTAGTTGGCACGTAGTGGTCAACATCTGGCTCTACTTGAAGACACGTTGCTATACTGTAGGAATGTGAGAATCCAGAATCTGCATCCACGCAACACACAACAAAACATAAGTAGCATCGATCCAAAAATCATCATATAACGTTAAGCACAGTGAAGATATAAGCTCTTCATTTATTAACTCTCTAATAACATGAAAAGTAAATCTAATCCTAAAACAGAAATGAAATGCTGAAATGACAAGGAGTAGGGTTAGAAATACAATACAAAGGATGCCCCATGGCATCAAATGTGTTTAATGTAGTGTATACTGAGCATTTGCCTGCTTTCAGGCAAATCTGTCGACTGCTTGTCGGATGTGCCATGTCCAATTCTGCATATGGTAGGACTTTTTCCTATCCGAAAATCAAGTTGCTCGCGGCAGCCGTCTGATGCATCAATTCTTCTTCTCGTTCTCTTTCTTTTGCGCTTTCTCTTCGTGGCAGGTTGTATCACTGATGACGTGGAATTTTCTGCTTCAAAGCTCTCAGATGAAGTATGTAAGATATGCGTGACATGTCTTTCTTCATTCTGCATCTGCCCTGTCAAGGATGATGGATCAATCTCATAGGTGCCATGAGTTATAACTTGATCTTCAATGACTGGTGGATTAACCGTGTGAGTATCAACCTGATTACTAATTTCCCTTTTATCTAGGTCACCTTCAATTATCCACTTTTCAATGGAACAAAGGACCTCATAATAAGATGGAGATTGTTGTAATAGATAAGGAGGCTCCTAGTTTATTGATGTTCCCTGGTTTCATTCATTCTCTGACCATTGTTGAAATTTCTGAACCTGTATTTTGAAGGCATCTATCTAACTAGAGTGTTCAACCTTTATACCACTGATTTCCCTGGCATGGTCTTCTTCCATGGTCAATAACTTTTTCTAAAGACATATCTGATTAGCTTCCATATCTTTTATTAATTTATCATCTTTTTCCTTTATGGTCATTAAGCAATGCTGCATAGAGTTTATCTCTTCCTTATGATTTGCTTGCATGGTAGCCAACTGATTATTATGATCGAATGTCATGATAGTCATTTCTTCATCCATAGTTAACAACTTGTTTTGCATAGAATTAATTTCCCTATCATGATTAGCTTTCATGGTCGTCATATTTTCCTCTTAGCCTGATAATTTGCTTTGCATAAAACTAATTTCTCTGTCATGATTAATCTTCATGGCCTCAATTTCCTTAGCATGTTGATTTTGCATGATCTCCATCTCCCTATTACGTTTTTCCAGGTGGGTGCATAAAGTTCTCACATCATTGGCGTAATTAATTTGATTAATCTCCATATTTTTTACCAGATGCATTAGTTCTTGTATAATTTGCCTTTGATCTTCCCTTTCATTGTCGACATTGATTTTATAATTTGTCCTTGCTTTTCCACTATCATGGATTTGATCTGCAATGGTACAGGTGGATGGCACATTCTGATATGAAGAATTGTCTTGGAATCTTTCGTCGACCGCTGGACCTTTTATAAGATTACTCTCATTCTGTTGCACAATTTTAGGGGCACAAGGCGAGCTATCTGGATCACCATATCTATCTTTAAAAGCATTGACAATGTCTTGTAAAGAAGTGAAAGAATCCTTAGGACAATTGTTAAACCAATTCAAAGCATCACCCTCTAAAGAAAGGACAAAAAGACGCATTTTGACATCTTCATGATTATACTGAGGGGGTCTACAATATATGATCATTATACAAGTAAATAAGCCTAGATGTCTTTTAACAATGACTGAATCACCACTTGAGAACAAAGGTAATTTAGAAATGGCCACTTCCAGAATATCATGGAAATCATCAGTAAAATGACATGGTTTAAATGAATAATCCATGATGAATAACGAGGGACCAAATGGATGATAGAAAGAGATCTCTGATCAAGAAAATCAAGAGATGAAAGAAGTGGAGTTGCCACTTGAACAATGAATCTAATTCTAGGATCCAAAAAGCAACAAACAAGCTGATAAGAGAGAGGCTTCTTGTCTGGGAAAAAATAAAATGGAGTCGCCACCCAAACAAGAAACAAACTGAAGAGAAGTTGCTGATATGACGAAAGATAACGTGATGAAAAGATTCAAATGATGCCAAAAAATGTTGAATATGCCAGCTCAAATGAGAGATGAGAAAGATGAAAGAATGATGAGAAATGAGAAGATGAATGTCGTTGAAACGCCAGGGACAGAAAAACTCTATCCCCGGCAACGACGCCAAAAAATGTTGGCGTTACCAAGCCAAATGAAAAAATAAGAAATGAGAAGGATGATTGTCGTTGAAACGCCGAGAATAAAATGTTCCCGGCAATGGCGCCAAAAAATGTTGTCGCACAGATTGTCACGACAATGCTCAGATCGAGGGTTGTCACCCTGATCCCCAATCCCTCTGTTTAAGCCGTCTCCTGAGGCTAAGGGGGGTAGACCCTATGGGATGAACGAAGACCAACTGTGGACCAGTTGGGTTGGGAGACACAACAAGGCGATTTAGCGCCAGATTGATTTTTGGAAATTAAAGTACCAGTGCCTTGTGGAGTTAATGATTAAATAATTGTTTATCAAAAGTTGCAGAAACATGAACTTTATAATTCCATGCTTAACAATCATTTATCATCAAATAACCCAAGCAATGCAAGATATTCATTAAATTCACAATGCTTTAACGATGATCCAGCAATTAAACTTCAAGAAAATTTAAATGCTTTAAATGATCATAAAATTTAAATGTTGACCACTTACCATTTTCACATAGCTAACTTCAGAATAAACATTAAGTGCATTTAACTATAGAGAAATGGAACATAGGGACACCAAAAATGAATTTTTCAATTTTTTTTGTTAAGCTTTTTCAATTTATTTTTTTTTTTTTTTTTTTTTTTTTTTTTTTTTTTTATTTTTAAGTATTTAAAATAAACCAGACTTAATAAATAAATCTATCTACACTTTATTAAAAAAGAGAAAAATCTAGATCTAAATTCTAATTTATATTCTTTTTATTTTAAATTTAAAAACAAGATCGAACAAAGAACTAATAAAAAAAAAGAACCTTTATATTTTTAATTCATTTGTATTTTTATGTGAGATTTTTGAATTTATTAAAAAATAATAATAAAATTGAAATTAACACCCATCTAAAATGAGAATCTATTCTTTTTATTTTTATATTTTTTTTATACTTATTAAATAAGACAAATAAATTAAATATATATAATATATATAATATATTATATATAATAATATATATATATATAAAATAACTAATACTAACAAGGCCAAAGTAAATAAAATAAAAAACGTAAATAATAAACGCTAAAACTAAATCCTATCAAAACCATGAAGAAACTTCATTTTTTGTTTCTGTTTTATGCTTTTAAATTAACACAAAAAAATAAAAAAAATAACCCAGCTTACGCTAACTTATGCATATCGATTTTTTTTGTTTTTTGCTGAGTGTGCAGGGCTGGATGACATGAAGAAAATGCGCAAGAAGATATTGCTGCAGGTTTGCGTGGAAATGGACGCAACACAGGTCAGCGTGAAGGAGCTGGAACAGATTTGAGGGACTGAGGGAGCCGAGTAGTTTGAGGAGGAATGCGAGTGTGTGTTTTTTGCAGGTATGGTGTGAAGATTGGAAGGGATCGACAGATGGGCAGCGGGTAAAGAAAAACGCATGGAGGAGAGTCGATGGAAAAGAGTGCTCACGCAAGCTAGGACGAGGAATACGCGACAAAATCAAATGTTCGTTTGACATGTGCAGGTCGATAAGATGGCGAGGTAGCGTAGTAAAAAAGGAAAATACGCAAAAAAGGCAGCGTGAAGAGGGTTTCGAAGGCTGCGCAGAGATGGGGGCAGCGAAGTGAAAATGCAGAGGAGCTGTTTTGATGAGGAGGGACTGCAAATAGCGAGGAGGGAAGATCTAAACGATGGAAGAAGGGACAGCGTAGGAAGCTGCGTGTAGAGAAAGAGCAATTGATAAAGCTTGCGTATGGAGCAGAAAGAGAAACTGGGTGCCTTATGACTGCATGAAGAATGCAGGCTCTGAGCAGCGTGAGGAACTTTACCCAACCTGCCAAAAAAAAATTCGAAAATTTTTCCTGCAATAAAATTGAAGCCCTGAGCAGCATAGAAACTGAAACAGTAGTCCTGCTCCAGATTGCTTAATGGAAACCCCGAGAAAATTTTCAAAACCTGTACCTGCAATCTGCAAAAAAAAACGAAAAACTAGAAATAAAAATGTGCAAGAAAGAAAACTGAAAAACCCTAAATCAGCTAAATAATTACAGTATTTACAGATTTTCGACTCTTAAGCAGCCAAATTTGTCAATAATCCATAGAAATATTTTCAAAATTTTAAATTTAATATGATGTGCTACAGAAAACCCTTTATCCATTCATAAAAAATTTCAAATGATAAGCTCGGGATCAAGAACTGGCTGGGCTCTTTCAGAAAACGCAATCTGGGAGTTGGCTAGTTCAACCGAGAACTTCCCCGAACGCCAAATAATCTTAAAAAAAAATATTTCCTGCACAACTTAAAATCAACCATTAAGATAGAGGGAGAAAACAATAGTGAAATCCAGATCAAATGGAGATACCTGCCAATATATTTCAGAATCTAAATTGTCATTCAAACCCTAGAGATCAGACAAGATCCCTGTGCCTGAATCAATCTTCATCAAGCTATTATCGATGACTGAAAATAAAATTATGCAGAAAAATAAAAGATCTTACAACATTTCCAGAAGAGTAACACCAGCAAGATTTTTAACCCCAAAGTTTTTCTTTATTGCACAAAAAATGACTACAACAGAGCTTTCTTTAGCACCAGACTCTAAGATCAAATCTGATCTCAAATGACCCCTAAAACCCTATTTAAAGGAAAATTTCCCAACGGCTAGTTCGATGTGATCCATGTCAAAATGATCTCGACCATCGATGACTGATCAAAAATCCTTTTAATCTCATCCGTCGAATTTTAAAATTGCATTTTAAATATATTAAAAATTATATTTCTGCATTTATTCATGGAAAACTTGGACTTATTTTTTTTATTATTATTTATTTATTTTCAAATTTTAATATATTTTTAAAATTTATTTAATTTAATTTTTTTTTTTTATTTTATTATTATTTTTAATTATATTTATTTATTATTTTTTTAATTTTTTAATTTTATATCTTTTTATTATTTTTTTATTGTTGGATCCTCGAACTTAGCCTTTGGAAAAATCACCTAGGACCTAGGACTTAGGACTTATTAGGGGATTAAAACATTTTCTAACTCTCAAGACACTTTACATCATGACCTTTACAATTTTACATCTCAAAGGGGAAAACCCATTTGACATAAACCCTCATAGACCACCCAGTTCTGCGACCAAATATAATCTAGCAAATCAACACACTGGGATTCCCCTAAGATTCTAATGACAAAATTCATTCTGGCTTTGGGGTTAGGCTGAAGGAAAACTCTGCCGATCATGGATTGGTGAGACAAAAAACCTTCCAAAACATAGATTATCACTAGAAAATCAGGTCCACCTAGGCAATTTACATACATGACTTAGATCTGCTAAAATTATTTACAATTCACACATGTAGACTAGGTTTACAACATAACATGATCAGGTCGATGATGACTGTCGAATGGCACGGACATGTTGATTAAGCGCTACCCCTTTTGCGAAAAAGGGGGTGTACTGCTATGGGTAGTTGACACGTAGTGGTCAACACACCAAAACCCCAAATATATACAAAAAATCTTAAAACCCCAAAATGCTTATTAGCAAAAATAATTTACAAATTAATTTGCAAAATTATTTTATAAATATACACATATACAACAGTTTTGAGAAATAAAATTTTGAAAAAATAATTTTAATGGAATTTTTCCTTTGATAGATGGCTAAAAATGCTTTAAAAACCCCATGCACATTATAGCCTTAGCGAAGATTAAATCCACCACATAAATATTCAGGATCCAACCAAAGTTGATCTTTGCCCATGGTTTGTGAACTTGGAGACCAAGGACTGAAGTACCTGCAAACACTGTATTTATCTCAAGACAATTCGTTAAATCATATGTCGAATCAAATCAAATAAAAGATTAGCCTAAAACTATCAATAGAATGATTTTATGTCCATCTAATGAAAAAACAGATCTTACCATTTATCAGCACAACATAGGAAAGTTCGTAGTTAGTACATACCACAAATCAATGGACATGGACACTTCGAATTGCACCCCAAAGTCTTTATTATGATAGAAATAAAAGTTCCCAGCAAAAAAATAGTTTACACAAATGCTTCACCAGCAACTTCTTAGCCAGAAATCAGATGACTAGAGAGTTAAATGACTCTCTAATTTTAGATAAATCCTGCATGTGGAAAATAACGGCTAGTTTCCTTGATCTTTGTCAAAATAATCTCGACCTTTGAAAAATACTTGATCATCTTTTAATCTTAGCCGTGTGAAAATTCCACAACCAGGAATCCTTACTGCAGCAACTGATGATATTACTCCTATCTATTATATTCCTTTAAACAAATTACTTGCAGTTTCCTACGACAAATATCGTAATACATACACGGCATCCTTCACTTAATTAAATATTATGTGAAAACAAGAGACTGAGCAAGAAAGAAAATACAACATAATGGACAACGTTATTTTTGGACAAATGTCCTCGAAAAAACCCAATGCAGGAAAATAGTGCAGCAAATCTGAGGGTTTATTATTATTAAGCAATAACAAATTCTTAATACATCTTTGAATACCTCTCTGGTTATTCAGTTACAGAGAGAAGTACTGGAAGAAAGATTTGTGGGATTACCTCACACAATCACTAAGAAAATCTCAGCTGATCCAGACATCGGATGAGGTGCCTCTGGAAGGCCCTAAGCAGTCCTCATGCAGTCCCTGCGTCAACCTCTCTAGGCACTGTGTCACCCAGTTTGTTGATCGATTTGTTGCCTAGAGTTTCTTCTCTCGGGCTGCCGGCCTCACACCCTAGCTCTCGGCTTATGAAACTGACTCTTCCCGGCAAAATCTCCGACTCTCTCACCCTCTGTGTTGCCTCTGCGTGGCCCTTTGTGGCCATGCATCAGCCTTTGCGTCTGGGCTACTGGATCACTCTCTGCGTCTCTCTGCTGATGATTCTCTGGCTGAGAAAATCTCTCTCTCTCCAGATGCTATCCCTGCCCCTCAACTGCAAGAAATCTCCTCGATCAAAACTTCCTCTTCAGAACTTTTCATTTCAGAAATTCAATCGCTTTATCTCTTTGTGTGTTTTCCAAATGACCCTTAAGCTCCTTTAAATAATCTTCTCGTTGACATTCAACGGCCCAGATTAAAAGCTAATCAATGGCTAAGATCATTTTAGCTTGATTCTTATATTCTTCTAGAAATTACACTCACAATTAGATTAATACCCCTTAATATTTTTAATTTCCTAAATTTAGACTTAGGGTCCCATTAAAAAATATTAATTATTTTAATAAAATCGTTTCTAGGTGGAATTTCCCAAAACGCTTTTTGGGTTCTTTGGAATACATATGTCCAAGCCTCCCTGCAAAATTTGAGGCTTAGAGCACATCTGATGCTACTCCAAATCAACAAGTTGTTGAATTTTTATTTTTGAGGACTTTTCAAATTTATCATTCAATTCCATTTTAATTAACTCAAAATTGATTATTTTGAGCTAATTTCCTCAAAACTTTGACTTTTACTTAACCACCAAGGCCCAAAGGTCCAATTTTTCTTGAAATATCCAATATTCCCTTGATAGAGGACCTCCAAAAATTAATTCTTTTGATACCCACGAATTTTCCACTTCGAGAATTTAATTTTCCTAAGACTTTTTAATTTGATTCTAATTAATTAAATTTCCGGCTTAGGATTTTAATTTAATTTTGCCAGAAAAATTAATTAATTGACACATGAGGGGATTAATTATTTTTTTCCACCCTCTAATATTTTAACCATGGTGTCTAAGTATGAGGGACCATGCATTAAAATATTTTTTACATAAGATTTTTTACAATTCAACCCTCAAAGGGGGAATACCCGTTCAGCTTAAACTCTCAAATTACATACCCAATCTGTGACACAATATGATCTAGTAAACCAAGTGATTTGTAATAAAATAATCTAGCCAATTAGCTTAAATTATTCCCAAAACACTTTTACATAAATCTCGACTAGAACACTAGGACTTACCTAAAACTTTGACTAAGAATTCCACCCTAGCTTTGGGGTGAGGTTGGAGAAAAAAACTCTGTCAGCCATCTATGTTTAGAAACACAAATGAATCAGTGAGACGAAAAACCTCCTATGATGAAACTCTCACCAAAATAATAAGTTTACCTAGGTTGTTACATACATTCACAGTCTTACTAGCATCATTTACATTACATAACTTGCAGAATGGGTTTACTATGACACATAAATTGTTGATAGATGATCCGATCCTATTGAAAAAATTGGTACTTCCTTCTCCTTGTAACTTTGACAAAAATTGTGCAACAAGATGCTTATATATTTCTGTTGTGAGTGTCTATTTCATTTTGCACACAAACTGTTCAAAGAAATGTTTGTACACAAAGTGTTTGCTAAAATGTGTCCAAGAGAAATTTAATAGTTTGTTGAAGTTGTGTTAGCAAATTCAGGAGAGGACCATTACAAGGAGAACTAGGCTTCCTCGCACCTACATCCCCACAAGTTCATCTACTTGGATCCCCCTAGGACCTTTGGTACACGAGGACTCCAACAATGAGCCAGTACAATCCCCATCACCCCCCTCACCATCAATCATCAACTCCAAGAGATCTTGACCTCATTGGCTTCATCTTCAGAAATTTCTCTCTCCTTCTTGATTAGTATCAAGTTGTCCAATTCCTATCTTGGACACTCTCACTTTGTATCAATGTACCTATGATGATGTTATATACACTTCCTTTTTGGACTTAGCTAGACTTAGTGCTTAGTCTTGTCAAACATTTACCTAAACTGTACTTTCAATTTTCTTATATCTTTCTCTCATTATATAGGAGCGACGTTTGCACTCCCATGTTGTATTCACACTGGATGTGATATCATTTTGTAATTTGTTAAGGCTGTGAAAGAAACCCAAAGGTAACCACAGAACCAATTTTAAGCTTAGAAGCTAGCCCTTATAAACTCATAGAGGGATCTCTCTATTGAATTTAAATTTGTTGTTGTGGGATTTTAGGCTAGTTATTAGGTTCAGAGTTTGGTTTTCTTAAATGTTTGGTTGAAACTGCAAGAAAAGGCCATTGGGCAATGGAGTCAAGGTCTGTAGGAATTTACAGGGTAAGTTCCTCAGACAGAACACCAAAAGGACACCGCTCACAAACAGATCACAGATCAATACACCAGTATTTTGACGTGGTTAAAACCCTCAGAGAGGGAAACAGTCCACGGCCTGCGCCAACGTGGCTACTACCGGCAATTTATTAATAAAAGAATGAAAATTTACATAAGCTTCTCTCATGCACGGTTAACCTACAAATGACCCTCCATGCGCTTTAAATAGAATTCATGGACCAATCGGGTGTCAAGCCACGGATCAAGTGTCGGTAATACCGAGGAGAGAATGAACCGTCGGATCACTACATATCGGGACCGTCGGATTGTAAGTTACAAAATGTACAACGGTAAAGAAACACACTTTACCTAACTCTATACCTAACTCTATACTAGACCAAGTTGAACTTAACTATTCATATGTGTCGGAATATCCTAACATCCCCCCTTAAGAACAACTTGGGATAGGATTGAAGGATTTACAAATATGACACAATAGGAGAAGGAAGGAGGCACTAAGCCTATCCCCCCTTAGTGACAACTTCCTGAACTCTAAGCATATATCGAAGTTTAGTGAACTTCGCCTCTGTG